>VYZP01029704.1:0-15553 GCA_013400635.1 Hypocryptadius cinnamomeus
AGAATAGCCCAAAAAGCTGTTTCTCTATGCTGATACTATTTTCTCTGTACTAAGTGGTTCTCTACTCCACTGAAGTAAATTAAACTACTCAATATGAAGGTGTTTACAAGAATTGGGATTTGCTGTGGCTCATGATTTGGCAGTAACTTCCTTAAGTAGATAGTGGACAAGGTTGAAAATCAAGTTATTTCCCATAATCTTGTCAACAAAGCTGGATGATGTTGCCTTCCAAAAATTATAACCTTCTGATACCCAGAGCAGTGTCGTTCCCTTTCCTGTTATCTTGCCAACTCCTGACATGGCAAATTTAATGGGTCAATATAAAGGGGCAAGAATTCAAACATAGCTTGCAGAGAAGATGAAAACTCATGGGTTACATGCTTGTTTTGAGACAATTCCAGCATGTTAAAACAAGTCGTTAAATGAGCAACCATTCATGCTTTTGCAGAGGCTTAATGCAAAATAAGAAAATATATGAACTTTAAAAGTATTTCCAAATACTAACTTAGTATTTGGAAAACAAATATAACATGATGTCTGAAGAGTGAACTATTAAGTGAACAATATTTGCTTATTAGGAGCACCTTTCTGTTCTGTCCCTTAATTGACTTTGACACAGTTCATGCTGCTTTGCTCTTACGTTCAGAAGAACAGAAATACTGTAAGAAGTATTTGTGAATGATTCAGCCGTTTTCTGTTTGAAGAAGGAAATCAAAATTGCTTTTCACTTGCTTCAGGTACAGGAGCACTCTCAAATAACGTAATTTAAAACCAACTATGGATATTTAATTCCCTAGTAAATGTCAGAGCCAATATGACTTGCCTATCCCAGATGTCATGACTCAGGAGCAGCTTGTGAGCAGCTGCAGACTCTGCTTTTATGGTGTCACTTCTCCTTAAATGAGTGCTGCAGTTGCACAGCATTCATCTTTGCATGACTTCACAAAGGTATTCAGAGACTGCAGTTTTGATGAGATTTTGCTCATGCTAAAATGAGTGAATATAATTTAAGTTCAGTCTTTGGCTCTGTGATGCTGTACTTTTTTCTTAAATCAGGACTAAACCCATTCTCGTTTGTGACTCTTCTCTCTGTACCTCCTTACTGAAGCATCTCTTGAGATGAAGAAAACGTTATTTGTTCTCTGCCCTCCTTCTTTTTTATTTTATCCAGTACTTCAGAAGTGGTTGATAACATCATTAGAGTATCTTGAGTAGTAGTAGTTTATATATAGCTGGTTTCTGTGATTCATCAATTTGGTTCTGCAGTCTTAGAAGTAAAATAATTATGTAGTTAAGCAGCTTTTTGAAAGCTGTTTCAAGGACATTGACAAAACTGATCAAAATGCTTTGATGAAATTGTTTTAGACCAGGAAATAGAAAATGTTTTTGCATTCTATTGTTAACATGCAGGACAAAACTATCATGTGTTGTAACACGTCTCAAAATACATCCATATTTTTACATATATAAAAATTTAATTTAAAAAAAAGAGCAGGAAATACAAATATTATTTATATAGATAATATAGAGTATCTTTTTATATGTTTGTATCTTTATTAGGATTTAATGCTTTTCCAATTTCTGGCCTAAAGGAAAAATAACTAAAAATAAAATAGAAAATTAGTGTAGGCTGTAGGACTAATTTAGATTATTAAAGGGTAGATCTTGATCAATAGGTAAAAGTCTTTAAATTGCTTTCAAAGGTCCCCCCAAGTTGAACTGTTTGAAAATAATTCTTTGAACATTTCAGCTTTGATTTCTGGTACCTTCTGAAAAAGATGCTGAGACAAAATCTGATCTTGAGAAACTCTTGCTTCCCACAGTTTAAAAACTGGCCTTAAAAGCCACCTTCTCGGGTCTACACTAAGGCATCTATCAGATAAACAACTTCATCTGACAAAATTAAAGGAAACAGAACAAATATTTGTAATGAGTGACTAATTGTCTGCTCATTGTACATAATCAGCCTTACTCTAAAAATAGATTGAGACACTTTATTGTCACTTCTTTAATTGCTGTCTTTGTTAATTTGTAACCAAATCTCATAGAGAATAGAATTGAAAAAGCAATGCTATTAAATCCAGAGGTCTGTTTAAATATTCACATAGCTTGTCTGAGCTACAGAGTACAAGGGGTTTGTTTAGGGAAACGTTTGGTTGCTGCAGAAAGCTTTGGATGATCATTTGTAGTTCTCAGCAGACGAGCACTGCTTGACCTAGTTTGCCATAAAAGTGTCACCTGCATTTTGAGTGCTTCAAGTTAGACAAACTTTTGATTTACCGCTCTTCCCATAAAAAGCCTGGTAATTGTGTCTCTGTACTTTAAGCTTGATATCATAGGTAAGAGAAATTCTTCTAGGTAGTAGAAATTCTTACTGATGTAGGAGGAGCTATTTTTTTCTTGCACACAGACTTCCAAAAAACTAAATTAAGACTGTTCATGCTTTTGCAGTCATTCAAAAATTATTAAAACTACAAAGCAAATGGTAGTCTAAAAATGTCATTTAAAATTTAGGCAAATTATCTGTAGTTCTAAAAAATCACTACAGGATAGATTTAACTTCTTTTCAATACCTCACATTGAACATATGTCAAGAAAAGGTAAGGAGTTGGTTGTGCCTTACAGATGAGTGTTGACTTGTTAGAAATGGTTGTCATCGTCTTTGTTTTGTTTCCTTTATTTAGATAAAATTCTGCTTACCTTACAGAACACTTATTGTGAATCTGGGGACTTTCTTCTGCATCTGCCTTGCTTTTGCAGCTCTCAGTGAGACTTCTGTTGTTATTAAGGCCAGTTCTGCATTAAGTGGTACTTAGAGGAGGAAGTGGTGAGCAGTCCTCAAGATCAGATTTTGCCATTAAGCTGAAATGCAGGAAGGGTTTGTTTGAAATTATCTTCAAGAATTGAATATTTAGAGGGGAAGGAAATTTTTCTGTAGAAAATGCTTTATAATTTTTACTTCAGAATCTTCATCTACTTCTGAACATCCTTGTCATGGAAGTCTCTGTTCTTTCCAGTGCAGTATTCACATGCCTGTTCTTTCCAAGTCCAGTGGTTTTCACTGGCACAGACCAGCTTGCATTACTCAGCCATTGCACAGACATCTTCTGAGTTACCATGAGTTCTGCTTTGGAGTGCTGAGATGAGATTCAGAGGGAGTATCTTTAATTAACCAAAGTCTGCTGAGGTTAGAGAAGTAATACAGTCATTAGGCCTGGTTCTCTCTAGACCAGACTAACTAGTCTGTTGTTCTATATATCTTCACTCATGTGAGGCCTCTGAAGACATTAATAGGGAGATGATTTTCCTGGAGGACTGCACTTTTCAAGATGATGTAGAGAAAAGCTGTTTGGCAGTAGTAAGAGCAGCTGTCTCAAGGTGGGTTGCAAATAAGTACAGGAGATCAAAGCTTGTGCAGTTGTGTCTTTTGTTTAGCTGGTTTAGAATGCCATAATGTTTAAGTTCAAGTCTGTGCTATTCTTCACAGGCATGCCTATCTTAAGTAATTGTAAGTTACATAAAAGGTGCTTTTAGAGGCTGAAAAAATGCAATTTCGGCATTTGTTCTGGAGTTGCCTCACGCTGATTCCATTGCTGAGCGTAGTGCTTATCTTCCTCCTTGTTGCTAGTTAAGAAAACTGCTGTCACTGTATTTCACTTTAGTTTGCTGCTTTGGAGTTGTTGCCTTCTGATAGTTGTTTTAGGGCCCAGCTATCGCCGTGTTCAGAAAAGCAGGCGTGTGGCCTGTCGTGGGAGATAGCAGTTGTTATCAGCACCAGAAGCTTCAGGCCACAGAAAGTGCCTGACGAGCAGCACAGCCAGAAAGTTCAGTAGGCAATCCTCCTGTGTCCTTCAAGAATGTGATCTCAAGGTGGTGTGTTTGCTTTTTGGCAAGACTGGCTCACATTTAAAACAACAGTTGTGAGAAAGAGAACCGTCAGTTTTCATACTTGGATTTTGTCGTTATTTTGAACTTCCTCGTACCTGCAGCTCTTCCAATATTCCCATATTTTGGTTAGTTAACACAGAATTAGATATTTAATTATTCTTCAGAGAGATTAAGAAATATATTTAACATTCATTTGGGCAAATAAAGTAACCACAACTATCATTGAGTTTTGACAGTTTTTCAGAGTTATTCTATTCAAAAATAGAAGCACCATGGTATAAAAATTCATGGGTAGAGGATGATCATCATGATTTAGCAGGTATGAGCTGTGGTAGCACAGAGTAAGGAGACACCCTGGGATATCTGCTGGACACATCAGACCCTTTGACCTTGAATTAGGAGCTTGAAGACCCTTCCCTATAACCCCCAAAAAATGCTTTCTCTCCTTTGTAAGTTTGAAACTTAAGTTGGAAACGTAAGTTTTTAAGTTTCAGGTACTAAAGAAGGGCACTTTACAGGCAGAGGCTGCATCAGAGGATGTTTCGCTGATGCTCATTCAAAGTGTATTTATAAAACAAATAAAAGCCTTGGTTACTCAGGTTTGCTTATACAAGGTTTTTATTACCTAGTGTTAAATTATTTTCTGCTTCCTGGGAATTTGCACTTAGTGTTTACTTAACACACATTTCTGTAAATAATTAATTCTTATTTTCCTAACAGTTCATTTCTTCAATATGTTATTAAAAATACCTCTGGGGTAATTACAGGAGGCTTATCTTCTACTTTACAGTTTATAATCCTAGTTATAAAACAGGATGACCAGGAGACAGTTGGGCAAACTTGAGTAGGCCTGGAGTTTGTATGGTCTCTAAAGTGGTTACATGAAATTTAAATTATTTATTGTTGTACTAAGTATTTTTAAAGTACTTTATGGTTCTGTTGAGAACACGTTGAGTAGTTGCATGGGTTTGGTTTGATCTTTTCTATTATTTGATACCATATGTTGTTGTCTTTCCCGTGTTTCTGCAAGAAAAAATGTTGGAATAAAAAATTTAGAGCTAACAGAAGGGAGAGGTCAAGGGATTTCCTCCTTGGCTTTGCTTTGTCTTCCAGACTGTGCCAGTCATAGACAGCACAGTAGATACCTCCTTGGTTGGAAATAGCTAACTGAGGCCTTTGTCCCTTTTATCCAGTGAAGGCAGAAAGTGGGGCAAAGGGTCCTGTTGTTGTTCTAAGGCTTCTGAGGAAAATAATGCTCCAGTTTTACAGACAGTAAATAGTTATGTTTTTCTGACAATTTAATGCCAGCTTTACTGGAGAGCATGTGGCATCAAGACCAAACAGATTGATCTTTACTGCTCCTGTATAATGCCTTGAACTTCTCTGCAGAGAAAAAAGCAGCACTTAATTTAGCAAGCTAATGCTGAAAGGGCTTTATAACCTTCATTTAAATGGAACTTAGAAAATAATATGTAAATAGGCCTTTATTGGGGGAGAATCTCTCTAAGTTGCATTCTTTGTTAACCTCATTAGGAGGGTCTGGATGTTGTTAGTCATGAAAATAGTCAGATTAGTCTGATACACTCATAATACTCAAGAGTGTAAGTATCCCTGATGTGACCCTCTTACATCATGGCCTGGACCAGCTGACAGTGTTTCTGCTTTGTCTTTGGAAAGCAAGGAGAGCATTTGTGCTGAATGTAGCCACCAACCTGTTACAAAAAGGATTGGGCTTGGCCAGACTGATAATGTTATGTTTAGTCTTCCTTATCCTGGATATTTGCAGCAGAACAGAGATAATGGAGGTTTGCTGGTACATGGACTCTGTGCTCCTGAAAAGTGACGTGGAAAATGTTCTGGTGCCTTTTTTGTGTGCGTTTGTCCTTTCTTCCTTGACAGGGAACTTTAACCATTTGGGTTCAGCTGTGACCAATAAGACAAAACTTTTGAGTAGCATGTAGGGGAGACTGGGTGGAGAAATGCGTTAGTTTTTACTTTGGATTTTGTTTGATACTATTGGTTAAGTTAAATTCTTACACTGAAACTTACTTCTGTGTGGTTTGCAGAGAGGAAGTAACTTGCACAGAATTATAAAGCTAATGGACAACTTGATAACTTAAATATGTTTAGCATAGACATTGTTTCCTGATATCGTTTAACAATTTGCTAGTTATGTGATTCCTTCAAGTTTATTTCATTTTATCAACACTGTTTTCACAACAGACATGTGGCAGGCTGGTTTTCTTGGGTTTTATTTGTAGCAGACAACAAATATATCCACAGCTCTTAGTATATTGCTTTAATGTTGGAGAGGACATAGTTGATAGTGTTGCAGTCCATGGTCCTGGTGGGAAATTCTTCATTTCAGAAGACAGGGAGTGGCTGGGGTGTTTGTAGCCAAGGCACAAGACCAAAGGATGGGGAATCTGCATTCAGATCTGACTGGCTAAACCAGTCAGCCTTCTGAGATTTTTAGAGTTTAGAAATGTTTGGCACCCCAAGTAATAGAAAAACAACATTCTGCAATTTTTTATCAAATAGCACTGGATCCATGAATGATCCATAAGGTTGATCTGTCACAGTGGTGATTATATTGTGGATAAATGTATAAACAGAGTTTGGTGCATGAGAGCAGGAAGGCTGAGAGACTGCTGCAAGGTTCTTTAAAATTTCAGATTCTCCAGTAAATTACAAACAGGACATGTTTCACAGTCAAGGTGTATAAATCTCATGAATGCTGTTGGAAGTTAAACCAGCTGAGTAAAGGCTACGCTGAAATAATTTATCAATTTTCATAGTTATCAGTCTCTAAAATGTTATCAACAGATGTATGAATTTGCAGAGATATCTCTCTTTAGTGCTATGAGAGAACTCTATTTAACCTTTAACTGCAGCTGTAGAGATTTTCTTGTTATATAACTTATAAAATACTTAAAGCATGCTTATGGTAATTAAAACTTAGTGAAAATGGGAGATACCTGAGATAATATCAGCATGGTTGTTCTAAGAAAATAGTTCATTATGTCAAGAAAATGTAAAATTAATTTTATCCACCTTACTGTGGTAGCCATGAGAATACCTTCTTGTTGTAGATGGCTGCTTTCTGGGTAAAAAATAATCCAGAAGTCAAACCTTTGCAACAGGCTCTAAGAATTGCCTGTATTTGTTTCCAAACAAATTTCCTGGTTTGTGCCAAAAGCTGCTGTATATAATGATGTCACTGTGTGTCCTGTCAGTTCTGTCCTTTACTGGCTGTTCCAGAACAGAAGGCTGGGGGGTAGAGGAATTGCCTTTGCAGTAGTAGAAAGAGGATTGTTCTATTGATGTGAGGTTATCAGAAATAGCTGAGTAGCCTGAAGAAGGAAGAGAAGCTGGAAGTGAAATACCCCAGAGACGTAGGGAAACTGAAGGATGAAGTGAGCTCACTTAGAAAAGCAAAGAATGAGAAGAATATTTGGCCAAGCTTTTAAACACATTATTTCGAATTTGGTGATTGGTATTTTTTTCTTAGATGTGTTGGTGGTGCAGAATAGGGTAGAAGTAATTGCTTTGATTACACTTGAGCCTGCAGTGGTATCAGGAGCAATTTAGCTGAGATTCATACAACTCCTTTTGTGGATCTCCTTTTGGGTGTTTCCTCTGCTTTTCTTAGCTTCCACTACCTCTAAATCTGTAATAATGCACATGCTTAGGTAGCAGGTTTAAGCACTCAGTGAGTCTTTTTGGATGGAAATACTCCTTCAGCTCTTTCTCAGAGAATTCTCTTCTAGACAAAATGACAGTAGAAGAGAGGCATGAGATCCTGCCATATGAGAGTGGGGAGCAAGGTGCACAAATCTCAACAGTTCGGTGACGAAAGTCCCACGAAGGTGTCAGGCACAGTTTGGGATGGACCCTGGTTGGAACATGAAGTGTATTGCCACAGACACACTGTCAGTCTGTGCTGTGAAGGACATGGGGGAAAGGTGACAGAAAGGTACTAAATCTGGGAAAGAGGTGGCTGTTTAGAAGAACGTGGTAAGAAGGAGATAAGTGGATTTAAAAAAATGGAATATAAAAAAAAGATGAAAGGCAAAGGTCTCCTGTTCATGCAGTATTTCAGCCTGCACAAGCTAATAATTGCCCAGCTCCCTTGTGTGAAAACATGGGACAGCAGGAGTGTGGTGAGGGATGTGATGGAGCAGGAAGCTGCACTGGAGTGAGGCACTGCCCCATGGCAGCGCTGCGGGGACGTGAGCAGGGACACGGGGGGAGTGAGAGCCAAGGTGGCTGTAGGAAGAAGCAAATGAGAAATGGAGGGGAGAAATGGGAACTGGGCCAGGAGTAAGGATCACTTCCAGAAAAGGGGCAGAAGTCCAAATGGGAAAATCGTGTGGGGTTTTTGGGGTATTTTGTTTTTAGTGTGGTTTGGGCATTTGATGGGTTGCTCGGTGTGTTTGGGATATTTTTGGAGGTTTTTTGGTGTAGTTTGTTATTTTAGGGTTGGGGGTTTTTTTGTTGTTGGTTGAGATTTTTGTTCAAGACAGTAGTTTAATACCAATGTGAAAGTAGCTAAGCAGGTGGTATTCTATGTAGTCAGTGCTTTTCAAGACAATTAGTGGCTTTACTTTTAAGTGTTCAAACTGCAGCCACTTGTGAATTTACTGTGACCACAGATAAACACTTGATCAAGGCTCTACCAGCCTCAAGCTTCCAACAAAGGGCAAATACCTAATGAGAAAAAAACCATGAGAAAATTCTCTGTCAAGGGCCTTGAAACCTGAATAGACAGGATTGATTTGATGATGCAAGTCAGACTTGGTTGTAGCTTGGTCAGACCCAAGTCAGCACCAAAATTTTAAAAGCAAAACCAAAGTAGGTAACTGTTATGTACACAGAAGGCCCATCTGGGACTGGGCTGTGTGCTTGTATATACATGCAGATCATGCTTCTGTATCCCTTGGTTTATACATACAGAGAGCTACTTGCTCTTCTATTTAGTACTCTGGAATTTCAGCTTATGCCCATGAGGCTAAAGCAGGGAATGCAGTGCTGCTTTGTGAGGAGATTATGTATTTCAGGCATCATACTGTCTTGTGCAGTGCCTTTACTAGGCTGGTGTGGAGAAAAACTTTTTTTTTTAATGTCCATGTTTTATTCAAAAAATAAAACATGGACATTAAAGAAAAAAATTGATTGCAAATCATGCAAAATTGATTTGCATGATTGCAAATATCCTGCTGTAATCAGGCAGGATATTTGCAATCATCCAGCCTGATTGGATGATAGGTTTTGCTACAAAGTCATGATGTTATGTCAATGCCACTGATTTTGAACAGTAGTTAAGGCAAATCTCTGTAGAAGCAGGTGGAGTAAGGACATGCCTGGGAGCAGAATGGGAAGTGTGTTTCACTTGTGTTTGCCAGTGGGTAGTGTTGTGGATCCCCTCCTGCAGGTGAGGCTGCTCCAGTGCTGCAGTGCACTGCAGCGAGTTCCATGGATGTATTCCTGTAGAATGGAGTACAGGCAAGAAGGCAGATCATCATTTCATTGCAAAGAGGAGACATTCAGACTGTAGAAATGTACTGCTTCAGAATATGCTTAGAAATAAAGTGCAGGTTTAATAATGTTAGGAAAACTTTCTGTCAGGCAAGAGGAAAATACTGGATTTTGTGCATTTCTTTGGAAGAGCTCCCTCTTCCAACTTGCAGTTCAAAGTGTATCTGATTGGAATAGCAGTGGTTAAGCAAATACTAACATTATTAGACTTGAATACTGAACTTTAAATATCAATATCATTATCAGTAATGATACATTCATTCATGTTCCTTTTGCACTTACAAAGGGCTAAAGTTCTTGGAAAATGGATAATTGTGTACAATAGCACATAAAATATCAGATACATTTCTCCCTGTTTTTGGTATCTGGTAAATATTTTACTGTTCTTGTGTACTTCTGTGAAAAACAAATGCTACAATAGTACAAAGATACAGTAGTACAAAGTTTAAATACTGTGCTTAATTTTTATAGCCAGTAGGAATCAACTTGGTCAGCATTCATTCAAGTCCAAATGATCAGATGTTGTGGGCGATTGATAGCAAATGGAATGTCCACGTACGAGTTGGAATTACAGATGAAATGCCTGTAGGCACTGACTGGGAACATGTGCCAGGTAAAAACTAATGCATCAGTTCCTTGTTGTTTCTGCCATTTTCTCAGTGGTTTTGTTTTGTTTATTTTTTTTTCTTGTTGCTTTTTAAATTGGATAGTAATGTTTAATTTTTTTATTTTTTTTTTGCAATCAAGTGTTTGATAAGGGTTATTTTTTTAAAGAGGGCCTTGATTATACTTAAAAACACAGAGTAGTTAACTGGGAGAAATATGATTTTTTAAATTAATTTCTGATGTGTTATTTCAGGCTGTTGTCACTCAATTAGTAAGTGATACAGTTCCCTTTCAATTAGAACTGAAGCAGAATTCCTAAGCAGTAGGGAGACTGTTGTGCTGTGGGGTTTTTTATTTAATTGTGATATCACGTGAGGTTTCTATCTGGATGTGGGTAACAAAAACCTTACACTATTTCTCACATCTTTCTACTAATCCTGTGTGCTGGATGTGTTGTTTATTAGGTAATTACACTTCTGCCTTGCCTTTAAATAAAACGAAATTTTATTTGTTTCCTTCTAAATAACTGTGCATTGATGCTGTCTGCGTTTTAAAGATTTCTCATTGCCTTAACTCATGGCACTTAGCTGTGGAGTACTCTTGTGAAGAGGGAGCAAGAGTCCACAATGTCTGTAATATTAACCATTTTTAGACAAATTAAGATTGTAATTGTTGGCTTATTCCCCATGTGGTACTCACATACAGTGGGGGCTCCAAAAGCATATTTTGAAGGTCCTCTAATTGGATGTTGCTTGTGGCTCTGGCCACATAACAAATTATATCCATGTTGGGATAACCCTTACGGTCAACAGATGCAGGGAGTACCAAGTCTGCAGTTAAAAACCTTTTTTTGTTCATTGGTGCTTCATGTAAGAATATATAAAAACTATTATAGTCTTGATGTCTGCTCTGAGAGTACTTTCTGCAAGTGTCCAGACAGCCTGATTATTCTGTCCTCATGTCCAACCCCCTGTAGGTCTGCAGGCCTGCCAGCTGGCTCTGAGTGCCAGGACAGTGTGGGCACGCTGCCCCAACGGAGATGTCGCTCGCCGATACGGCGTCACTGACAAGAACCCTGCAGGAGACTACTGGAAAAAGATTCCTGGGAATGTCTCACGTTTAACAGGCAAGTTGGTGCTGCATGACAGTGTGTCCAAAACATTGGGATGTCTGCTTTGAGCTCTGCCTGATGGTGCTCAAGCTGGCCATATGCAGGGAGAGCCACACACACTGTGTTTCACCAAGGGTGTTTTTATCACATTGGTAAAAACCTTCTCTGGGTGTAATTGGGAAAACAGATCCAAATATTATTTATTCAGTGTTCAGAATTGGAACCTCCTACTGTAATTACAAGATGGATAATTTGTGCTTTGCAGTGACCCCTCTAGATGAACTGTGGGCAATCAGTACTTCAGGATCTCTGCTCCAGCGCCTCACTAAGACCTTTAGCCATTCCCATAGTTTGCAGAAAAATAATGACACTTCTGTTCTGCTTCACCCTGATGATTTGGAAGATGAATGGGAAGTGATATGAAGTCTGTCAAGCTTGTGAAGCAGTGAAAAAAACAGGAGGACAGAATTTCTGTAATGTATGTACAGAATATTGGATCTAAATTGGATCTAAAAGCCACTCAACAAAACCATGTGATATTAGCACTTTTGTATTGGAAAACTGACCTGTTAAATAGCCCCCAAGCTGTGAGTTCTAATGTTTGTTACATAATCTTTTGGGAGACTCTTTAGGTGTGGCATACTGCAATTGTTATACCATACTACTGTTAAAGCTCCTTTTGGAAATATAACTTTTAAGGTAACCTTACTAGCAATGAAAGTGAGTACTTCACAACAGCATGCAACTAATGTATTGATTTTGAGAAGGAATTCTGTTGCATTAAATATTTCTTTACAGTGGAAACATCGAGCATTTCTCAATTTCTTCTTGTATTTGGAACTCTATACCATACTGATGGGATCACTCCCTGACTTTTGTACATATATTTAGAATTATTTTTCCTTGCAGCATGGAAGAAAATATGGTGAAGTATTTCTTAGTAAGATCTGAGAACATCATGATTACACAGTATTGTTAGAATGAACTTAGTTTGATCCATTTCTATATAAATAATTGTGAGGCTATAGTAACCTTCCATTTCCAGAAATTTTGTTTGTAATTTGGCTTCATTCACAAGGTAGAGGTTTGGATTACACCTGATATCAGTGGGACTTTTGCCCATTTCCGTAGCCATCAGGAAGCTGACAGAGTTTTGGGGATGAGTCCCAGTTTGGAATAAGAAGAGGTGGCTTGTTGAGTTTGTAGTACAAAGCAGGAATGTACAAGGCAGCTTTCATAATTCCTGTTGTGCTGTATTTGTGCCTCCAGCCAGTGCTTTAACATTTGGACTCATATTGTTTTGAGTACCAAACCTAGATCTATTAAGAATTAAATGGTAATTGATAGAATTACCTATATATCCCATTAAAAATCGTGATATTGTGAGAAAATACTTAACAATATTCTGATTTTTAGCTATGTTAGCTAAATTTTGAAGTGTCTTATACTTAACAGATGTTGCAACAGGAGTATGTGATGAACTGGGAAATAACCTAAGTTAATCATTGCAGTTTATTTTTCTTTATACTAAATCTTCTTTGAAAGATACCTCATCTTTTTTAAGCAATAGAATTATAGATGAGAGAACCTGAGTTCAGTATGTCGGCGGAGGAGTTATTTTGTGTTTGTTCTAAGCTTATAAATCATCAGAATGTTTTAAGCAGCTGCTAACCAATACTGTAAAAGAGCCAGCTTCAGGAAAGGCCAAGAGTTGAAAAGTGGGGATGTTTCTGTTTTCAGAACTTAACACAAATGGAAAAGGATGTGTTTTCTTTTTAACCTCTGTTCTCTTTCAGAATAGTTCATGCGTGTACTGCACTAAACTTGGAAGAAACATGGTGCAAGGTGAGAATGTGAATTGGGGGAAAGAGAAATTATGTCATATTTTTTTTAGTAGCACTTGTGGCATTGGCTGTCAGTTCTCAGTTGAATCTCAGTCCTACAGGAAGGACAGATTTATTTCCCTTTTACAGATTGTTTGCTCCTTTGCTGTCTCATCTCTATACAGAGATCACCCCAGAGGGATTCTTTTAGCCTGTCTGGAAGTGGATGGTAATGGAATCAGCTTGTGAAGTAACCCAGTCTGTTTTATGCAAGCATAGCTCGGTGTCTTGAGGACCCCAAAGAAGCTGAAATTCAGCTTAAAAGTATTTTATGGCAACTCCCAAGTCAATCTGGAGAAAAGACATGAGAAAAAACAACTTCTCTGTGCCCCCCAAGCACCAGATGCTAAAATACAATGGCATTATTTAATAGTGACACTTTTGTATTACATTTTTCAAAGTCATCTTAGTAATGGTTTGAGCTTGCTAGTTGTTTATTTACTGTATAATACTGTTCCTTGCTATGGTCGTTAATATTCAATTGGTGTCAAGAGCTCTTACAGACTACTTTTTAGGGTAGTTTCAACAAAATTAGGATGGGTTTTTTTTACTTTTCTTTCTGTATTTAGGTTTTTGGTTTTGTTTGTGCTTTAAGACAAAGTGCAATAAATTAGATTTTTAAGAAATAAATTACTGTGGTAAGACTCATCTTTTGTGTGATTTACAAGAGAATTCTCTATGTCTGGCAGTCGTTTTGTTGTGAAAGACTGTGCCCTAATGTTGCTCCAGACAACATGGTAGTGACAATGTAAGGACCTGAATACTGTGAAGTTTATTTTATGTATTTTTTTAAATTGTGACAGGAGTGTCAAGCCAGCAAAATGTTCATCATTCAAGCAAAGACAATTAAACACGTCTCTCATTTGAGTGTTATGCTTGTTGCATCCGTATTAAGATAGTCTTGCTGTAATAGAAGTAAAAAAATTTCTTTCCTTGCATGCTGAACAAAAATTGCATGTTGAATATTTTAGCTCTCAGTGAAAAATAAGCATTTGTGGTTCCAGCTAGAAAATGGTGCAGCAGAAAATGGTGATTGTACCACGTGTGCTGTAACTGCACCCTTCCTTGAATTATTCATTATCTCAGGACTTCCTGTGTTTCTGGCATTTTACTGGAACTGCAGCTGGGGTTTAAGAGAGAACACCTTGGCTTTGCTTCCCAAAAGAGAGAGCTGTTTCCTGGCTGAGTGGGGACCTGGGTAACTTCACACAAGAGAATGTAACAGTGATTGATGAGGCTTCAGACTCTTAAACACACTTCCAGCCCCAGGAATCCTGTTCAGATTCAGATGGCAGTGTCCTTGCTAATTATCATAGCTTTTATCTTGACAAACTGGTTCAGCTGCTTCTCTGACTCCTGCAGGGAAATAGCAGTCTCCTTACAGCACTGGCTCCTTGCTATTATGCAGGAGTAATCCTGATGTCACAGCTTAAGGAAGATGTCTGTGATGAGTTGTTGTGAAACCAGCTATCTTAGACAGATGAGAAACTCCAGGTTTTCTTTGTCTCACAGCAATAAAAATAGATAGGATCATGTTAAATGGTACAGAGAAAGTCTTTCACTAACAAATGTCAAAGAAAATATACTAATTCCTTAGGTAGGGTAGTAGAATTGTTGATATGAAACAGTGCTACTACTAGGGAAATTACAATGAGAAGCCCTAAATTATGAACTTGGGTCATTGTCTGAACATAGCTTTACTTGTGCAGTACAAAGTTTCACAAGTCTTCAGCCTCCATTACCTGTTCAAAGAGTGTCTGATGGAACAGACCAGGATCCCCCCTTCTTCCCACACACTTGTGAACATCAGAACCCCGTAACTCCCCTACATTACTTTTCAATAGATGAGTTCTGCCAAGCATTTCAAAAGCACTTGTGGGTTATTTCAGACTTGTGTGACATTCTGGTTTATATTTTTTGCTTTTCTCTTCAAAATCCCTTTAATAAGTGAGGTTTTAATAGTTGTTTCAGCCAGTTCTGGGTAGATTTCAAGGAAAAACCTTGATACACCTTTTCAGTAAATGCTGTTCTGAGTATAAAGGTGTCATGGTTTGATGCTGGCACAATGCCAGTGCCCCCATGAAAATACACTTTCCCCAGTGGCAGCTGTGAGATGTGACCAGGAATAGAGCAAAGCAGGCTCCAGCTTAGGAATAAAGGGAAGAAAAAAACTTTATTAACTACAATATATAAAAAAACAAACCTCAAAATGAAAACCCTCCAAATACATTCCTCCTCCTCCCCCTCTCAGATAATCATCTTTCAGTCCATCACCACCCCTCAAACAATCAACTCTCAGTCCATCAGGGAGAGAGGAGTCTCCCCTTGCACCATCAGCTTCCCCTGGAAACACAGCTGAAACCTCTTGTGTTCCCATGTCACTCGTGGCACTGCCTGGAAAAACATCTGCCCTCGTGACTTCTTCCTTCCATGCCCAGTGCTCTCACCACTGCACTTGGATCAGAACTGCTTCTAGGGTTCCCCTCTTAAGGATGCTTTGCCCAGTTCCAAACAGCAACAGTCTCTC
>VYZP01029707.1:0-13684 GCA_013400635.1 Hypocryptadius cinnamomeus
TCTGCTCTAGCTCAGCCTTCTCAAAGCATCAGTTTCATCACATCCCTGTGACAGCCTGGCCAGGACTGGGAGCTGGGAGGGAGCAGGGGTTGTTCATTTGGATGTGATTCATTGCTTGGGGAGGCTGCTGGCACCACGTGGAAAGCACAGCCATGGCCAGGAGCCTCTGCCCCAGCTCTGCTTCCCTGGCACCAGCTTTGTGTCCCAGCCCTTCCCTTTGCTCTGGGCTTTGAGGGTTTTTCTTCTATTTACAGGCAACTGCAGGATTGAGAGAAATGGAGACAGAGTGCACTGCTGAGGCATTTTGCTTAAAAAAATCTACAGTTGCTGTTTCAGAAGTGTTTAAAGGCGGGTCTGTGGGTCTGGGGTGAACAGGTGTGAATCCTCTCTCGGCTGAGGAGAGAGTGAGGAGGGCAGAATTCCATGGGTCTGGCTGCATCCTCTGACCCAGGATGTTTTCTGTGCTCTGAGGCAGTTGTAGAGCTGAGTTTTTGAGTCAGAACTTGAGGATTTTGTTGAATTGACAGAACTTTTGGAAGAGGAGACCAGAACTCGAGAAGGGAGCAAGCTGCAAAGCCCAGAGCTGGGCTTTTCCTCTCTGGCAGCTTGTGAGGAGTCTGTAGTAAGGTGTGAGCAGAATATTGTTTCTTGTAGGCAATTAGGGCCACTTCCTCTAGATTCATGTCTAATTGTTGGTTAAACCAGTAGGACATGCCTGAAGAACTCCAATCCAGGCTACAAATTGGGGGTAGTCTTACAAACTCTGAATCAGGACATAATTATTGACTTCAGTGCTGGAGGGGAGGTGGCTGCAGCATTTGTAAGTCCCACATTTCCATTTGCCACCTGAATAATTTACACTGGGCAGCTCAAGCAGAGCTGTGGTGTCCCTGGTGTGTAATGTCACCTCCCTGCTGTCACCTGTAGCTGTAGGACTTTGGTTTGGCTCTATCAGAGAATTAACATTTATAGCTTTTATTTTTATCACTGGAAGAAGGGAGGGTGGAGTAGAGCTGGCTAAGCAGATTTCTGTCTCTAGCAGTGCTCTGCTTCTTGACTGACTTGTTAAGCTGAAAGAAACCAAATATTCATCTTTGCACTTAAATCCCAGTCTGAGAATAACTGAGAATAATTGTTATAGAGGGGGAAAGAAATACATAACCCTGTGCAAAGCAGGGAAGAGGTCACTTCAAGGTTTTTCCACATGTTGTTTGTGTTCTGGTGTAATGCTGTGTGTGATGGATGTTTATCACTGCAGATTTGGGGTTTCTGACAGTTTGGGGCTGGAAGCAAAGGCAGGCTGCAGCTCAGGTGGACCACACAGGTTCCTTTGGAATGAGCTTTGGGATTTTACAGGAGTCCTGAACACATGAAGGGGCTTTTGTGCTGTTCTGGTGTCTGCTCTGATTGTCTATAAACTTTTAAAATGTCATGCTTTAATTGTCCTCAGGAAAATGAGAGCTCATGAGAGATCCCAGGTGTTGTGCCATGGAGTTGAGGAAAGTGGGCACTCCATGGTTCATTTGCTCAGAGTAAACACTGATTATGTTAGAGGGCTTCTACTTCAGAGCTGCTACCGTGTAAAAAGGAAGTGTGAATACCTGGGGAAAGATGCAAAAATAACAGTGTAGCTTGTTCAAGATGTGCTCTGTTATTGAATCTCTGTGTTTGGTTCTTTAATCAGGATTTAGAGCAAATGCTTTTATTGCCTTGGAATTCATCTGTTTACATGCACATCACTCGCTGTCTTGTTGCCATTAAGAAAGAAATGGCTTTCAGTGCTTGCTCCAGCAGATGTCAGTTTGGGGGAGTCCTGCACTTGCTGCCAAAATAAAGGGCAGCACTGTGCATCATTATGGTTTGTTTGTATGTTGCATTTTCTATTTTCAGCTCCTTTTATAGTGAATATTCAAAGTGGGCTTGTAAAACAGATGGGGATAAACTTTGTTATGAAGGGACAAGAGGGAATGGTTTTAAACTAAAAGTGGGTTAATTTAGACTAGAAAGGAAGGAATTTTTTCCATTAAGGTTGGTAAGGCCCTGGCACAGGGTGTCCAGAGAAGCTGTGGCTGTCCCTGGATCCCTGGAAGTGTCCAAGGCCAGGTTGGACAGGGCAGCCTGAGACAGTGGAAGGTGTCCCACCCTGGCAGGGTGGCAGTGGATGGCTCTAAGATCCCTTCCAATGTAAACTATTCCATGATTTATCCACTTAACCTCTCATGCACTGAGTTGTGAATATATTTCACCATTCAGATCCATTGATTGGTCTCACAGCTGAATTTTACTGCTCTGTGCCTGTGTAATGTCTGAAGTTATAAATGAAATATTAACCTATTTAAAAATCTTTGCTCCCCCTCAGCATCCACTTCCTCACTCTTCACAGCATTGTCTCTGCCCTGTTTGATGTGTGAGGCTCCTGATAAAATCTCAGTGCCAGCTCACAAAAGAACAATGCTGGTAAACACTGGGCCTTGCACAGCTGGGAGCTGTTTGTGTTTGTTCTCTTAGAGAGCTGCAGAATCCCTGAGAGCTGAGCTGGCAAAGCCTCCACTCCTGTGTGTGTCACTGGGTCACTGCGAGAAGCACGAGGTCACCAGGAGTCCTGTGGGTGGAGAAATCAGGGGGGTGAGCTGGGAGCAGTGGTGGTGTGGGAGGCAGTGGCTGAGGAAACTGGGAGGAACTGGGAGCGGTGGTGGTTTGGGAGCCTGGGATGGACTCGGAGCAGTGGTGAAGTGGGAGGCAGTGGCTGAGCAGCCTGGAGTGGACTGGGATGGACTGGGAGCAGTGGTGGTGTGGGGGGCAGTGGCTGATCAGCCTGGGATGGACTGGGAGGGACTGGGAGCAGTGGTGATATGGGAGGCAGTGGCTGAGCAGCCTGGGATGGACTGGGAGGGACTGGGAGCAGTGGTGAAGTGGGAGGCAGTGGCTGAGCAGCCTGGGATGAACTGGGAGGGACTGGGAGCAGTGGTGATTTGGGAGCCTGGGATGGACTGGGAGCAGTGGTGATGTGGGAGGCAGTGGCTGAGCAGCCTGGGATGAACTGGGATGGACTGGGAGCAGTGGTGAAGTGGGAGGCAGTGGCTGAGGAGGGGAAGGAGCTGCTGACAAAGCTCAGCCCTGAGCAGTGGTTCTGTTTTTCCTGCCCTTTCTCCAGCATCCTTTCCACGTGTTCTTTTCACTGGAGCCCAGCTTTGCTGTCTCACTTACAGAGCATAAAATGAGAGGGTTTTCCAGGAGTGTGGGCCCTGCTTTGCCTTTGGGAGGTGTGGATCCTGTGCACCTTGCAGGACCAGCTCCTCACAGAATAAACATGTGCTTGGAGGAGTTTGCAGAGCACCCTGCTTTCACTGATTTAAACCACTCCAATTAATGCTTCATAGGAGAAATTCCTTTGGAAATAGAGCACTTTGGAGGTTCTCTGGGTGCCATGGCTGCAGTCAGGGTGCTCCGTGAGCTCTCCTCCCTGCTGGAAATGGGCACAGCCTTTCCAGGAGGAAGATTCCGTGGCGTTTGGAAGCATGGAGCCTTGGATAGTCTGTGACACCGCTCCTTTCAGGATTATCAGTTTGTTTGGAATGCTTATGCAGGCAAAGTGCTGCAATCCAGGGCTCAATTTACAGTAATTTGTTATTGCCTGGAACACAGACAGCCTTCCTGGATCCATGAAGAGGGATCCTTTCAAACCTGAGCTGACAACTCTTTTTATCTGACTTCAGTGCTCCACAGCCAAGGAGTTTTAAAGGATGGGGAAAGCAACATCTAATCTGTGTTTACAAAACCATGACAGTGTGTTCTATAAACTTGCAGCAATACAACCCCAATCTGCTCCATTTCCACTTCCCCCCAGGGTAATTTTAATAGTCCTGAAGCTGGAACTATTATCTCAGCAAATACAGCAAGTGCAGGCAGACTTCTGCATCAGCTCATGCAGATTTCTTTCCTGCAAGGTTTTAAGTAGCTCTGGCTCGGCCTACTTGTTCTTTTTTCCCCTTTTTGTTTTGATTTGTTTATTCACTCCTAAAACAACTCCTCAGCAGTGGGCTTAAGCAGCTCCTCTAATCTGGAGTGCTGCATGATGGTGTCCCTGGGAGCCTTTCTGCACAGCCTGAAAGCTGCTTCCCAGCTCATTTAAAACCCTGAATCTTCTGCTACTCTCATTTGTTCAAAGCCAAATGAGTAAATAGAGAGCAAGACTTGTGCACCAGGCACGTTCTGGACACTGAAATCCTGTAGGTTTTTTCCCTTTTTTTGCCTTTCTGTAAGGGAAATGTCTTTTGCAGGCAGGTGCTCAGTGGGAAGCAGCTGGTTCCAGTCCAGGAGTTAGGATGGTGTGGAGTCCAAGCCAAATATCCTCAGGGATTTTATTTCATCAGGTTTTTACTCCAGTGATGTTACACAGCTCCTGGGTGTGCATCCAGCTGCAAGGAAAGGTTAAAGATCCCCTGAGTTATGAGCCTTTAATTCCTTCACTTGAACTGAATTAGATTCATTGCAAAGAGAGAAATGCATAAAAATCATGTAATTTTAAATTAATATGTTGTACTGAGCTAAAATAATCATACTGATCCTTAAAGAAAGGCTGAATCCTCCAATTTGCATGTATGGAGAGGGCTTTAAATTGATTGTTAAAAGTGAGCTAATGGAATTGATTAGTCTTGGGTGTGTTTTAGACAGACCTGAAGCAGCTGAGGGGTGGAGGCCAGCATAGAGAACTACAGTTTCAACAGGATACAATGAACAAATAGAAAGTTTCTGAAATTTTGGGACACACATCCAGATTTTTAAAGTTCTCTTCTGACAATCTGCAAGTGTCCACAAATGAACTGTAAATGGAGCATCTGTTGGGGTGTGTATATTTATGTGTGTCCATCTAAAGCAGTGGAGTGCCCAAAATAAGCACAGCAGACCTTAACAAAAAAAAACAAAAAAAAAATTGAAATTGACTTCTTGTAGATTTTGGCAGGATTAATTTTGAAAAAAGACTAAACTGTAAGTTTGTAGTTGTACTTTTTAAAAGATTGGAAGGACTTCACCATTTTACTTGATTCACTTGTACTTTAAGCAGCTGCTTCATCCCTGTTAAAAACCGTCAATTAAAACCTCATGGGGCATTTGTTTGACTAATCTTTCTGAATTTCTGTGTCTGTTAATGACACCAAAGAAATCTGGACTATTTTTTGTCATTACATTGAGCCAGTGGTGGTTATAGAATGGCTCTAAACCCACTGGCAATTCAAAGCCTGTGTAATTAGAGCCCCTCAGAACTTGTCAGGGCTGAGTGCCATGAGCTCTGAGGGCAGTGGGATCTCCCCACTCGTGGCTCCTTCCCTGCTTTGTGGGTTTTCCCCTCATTTTCCAGCTCCAGTGCTCATTGTTTGCTGAGCAGCAGCACAGCACTGACCTGATTATTTTGACAAGAGCTCAGAATAGCAGTGAGGGTCCTGCCCCAGAGTTGTGCTAATTTTGGTCCTTTTTTCCCTGGAGCTGCAGCAGCAGCTGCTCCATGCTCTGGTCTCCTCACACCCTTCTTTCTGCTTTTCTAACCATGCCCACATGTGCAGAGTTACCTCCAGAGCAGCAAAAGCAGATATTTGGGAATGGAAATGGGGATTCCAGCCAAGTGGGAAAGTATTGGTGTGATTTTTGCCCAACTGGTGGGAAGAATGATGAGCAGGATTCTATGATATTAAAGGTTAATTAATTACTTTATTATACTATATTACACTGTATTACACTACATCTAAACTGAAGCTGAACAAGAATTCAACTGAACAAAATCTTGTGGCTGTTTCTTGGCTCACTGACCAGACACAAACTGGTTAAGAAAACAAAATACTTACACCAGAATCTAATTACCAAATCCCTTCAGGTAAACAATCTTCCATAATGCATTCTACTTGTGCACAAACACAGGAGCAGCAAATGAGGTAAAAATTGTTTTGATCATTCTTTTTCTCTGCTTCTCCAGGAAAAAACTTGAGAGAGGGAATTGTCTCTCTCTGTTCAGAGAATGTGAATCCCACAGGAAAGTGTTAGTTCAGGGTAAAAAAATGGGTAGTCTGTAATAACAGTCCACTAATTGTCAGCCAAGGTTTGTGGTGGATCAGGATTTCACTGAAACTCAGTAAAACTCATATTGCTGAAAAGGAAAGAGGTTGTAACTTGAAGCAGGACCCACGAGGATGCTGGAAATGTGGAATTCTCAGCTGACAGCAGCTCCTGTTCTGAGCTGTGAGGTTGTTCTTAATCACTCCCAGCTTTTATTCATCCACAGCTTCGCCAAAACTCTTCAACTCAGAGCCTTATTGCAATTTCTGCCATAAAGCTAATTAAATATAGTACAGACAAAACTGAGCACTCCTCTGATTCCTGTCAGATGAGTGAATGCAAACTATGAGCTTTTGTCTGTAAGAATAATTACAAATCCAGTAAGTTTAAGGTCACCAAGTATTGAAGCCCCTGTTGTTTGATACATTTCCAGTTTCTGAAATCAATTAAATCTAGGCTATGCAAAATACTAATTTTCTTTGCAGGAACAGGAGGTTTTTTTTGTTGTTTTTGGTTTTTGTTTGTTTGTGGTTTTTGGGGTTTTTTTGGTTTTGTTTTGGTTTGTTTTTGGTTTTGTTTTGTTTTTTTCCTAAGAGGAGGCAATAATGCCTAATTATCCTTCTCTGTGATCTCCTTTTGGTGCTGCAGTGAGTTACCACTGGCTAAGAAACAAAAGTCTACTACTGTTTATTCCACTTGCATGGTGCATTGAACTAGAAATAAATCTTTAAGACTTCTCTAGTGAGCAAAATTCACTCAGAGCTTACAAGCTGGAAGAATTGATAGATCTCTCTTCTGGTTTTGATGGGTTTTTCAGTTAAAATTTCAGGAATACTGTGGGATCACTGCCTCAGTATGGCTTGGTTAGACAGCTCCCTCAGGTAAGGGGGTTTGAAACTGCTTTCCTTTAAAAAATTCAGCAAAACTTCCCTTGGGTGTTCTCTGGGTAGACATTAGTTTACCCCAATGCTATTTTGTCTGTATCTCATCCAGCTCTGAGCATGGAATAGAATCCCAGAATCCTTTAGGTTGGAAAATACCTCCAGGATCATCGAGCCCAACATGACAATCCCCACCTTGTCACCAGCCCAGAGCACTGAGTGCCACATCCAGCCTTTTCTTACATTTTGAAATCCAGATATTGGTGTGATGTTCCTCACTGTGTTGGTATGAAAAAGTGAGGAAAACATGAATTTTAACAATTCCCTGTGCTGTTGTTTGGTACTTTGGTATTTGGTATATTAGATTTTTTTAAGGATGTTCTATGTCTTTTCAGACATTAGATGTTCTTGCATAGACCCTTCTTTTAATTAGCTGATATGCATAAAGTGAAATGACTGCAGCTGTGACAGGAAATATTTTATTGTTGTGCTTTGGGGGTTTTCTTGGCCATTTTTAGCTGTGTGTATTCCTGCTGAGGTGGTGATAGTTGAGATGGGCCAGGGTTTTCATTTTCCTGTTTGATAATTCCAGAACTGTGGAAGCACAGCCAGTTCTGTGAGTGGGCTGTGAGCAGAAAAGGGGAGCTCTGAGACAACGCTTGAAGTCCCAGGAATTTCCAGAAAATGGAAAATTCTGCTTACAAGTGCTGAAACTTCCCTTGTCACCTCCCCACCACTGTGAAACACTAAATTCACATCTCATTATGTAAGTCAACCACTATTACCACGTGGTCAAATGAGGGGAAGTTTTCCTCCTGGGGTAATTGTGTGTTGGAGAAATCTGGGTTTATTCCTGCTCACAGCACTGAGTTTGGTGTTCCTGGAGCAGAGCAGCAGAACAGCTCCTGGAGAGCATTTCCTTGCACCTCCCAGAAGTCAGGGATGTACTCTGGGATCGTTAAAACATTCATTTATTTGCCTTGCACTAGCAGTGAGAAGTCATTCATCTTTATATTCAGCTGTATTTTAGTTTTTAGTGTTTTTGCTTAGATGTTTTATGCCAAGCAAACTCAATTGCTATGGATGAGGGATTTTTTTCATGGCCTTTCTTGTTGCTCCTACAGTATGTCACATAGTTTAGCAGAACTATATTGATTTTCTGATGGTTTTAGGTGTGCAAAGTACCACAAGATGCAGAACACTTCAGCTGTGGCACCCCAAAGAGGAGCATTTAATTAGTTCCCCAAATAACAAATTTTCATATTATGTACACTTGCCACTTTGGTTAGATTTTTAATTCTAGACAAGATGTGACTTTTTTATTTCTAAAATGATGAAGTGTGGATTGTTTCTTGTGAGGAATTATTCCTGTGATCTGTGGCAGATGGAAGAAGAATCTTTTAGCTGGGATGGGAAAAGGGATGTGACACCTGTCAATGTGACAGCAAAGCCTCATTGCAGCAGGACATGGCTCAGGCTGGACCAGGTTTCAGCTGCACTGGGTTAATTGGCTAATTGTTAATTGAGTTGCAGAGATCCCTGATTGGGAGGGGCTGGACTTTGGCTGCAGTTCTGGACCTTACCCCAAAACGTGACCGAGGCCGGGTGGTGCCCTCCCCATAAAGTGGATTTTTTTCTCCCGTATCCTTGTTCAGTGCAGTTCTCCTGGACATTGACTCCATGGTGAATCATCTGTGATTCTGCAAGGGAGTTCTTTTTCCATGGAACACTGGGCATTGCATTTCCTGGAGCTTTTTCACTATTTAATTTGCAAGTTTGCATCTTCGGAACTATTTATGATTTGTCTCTTGATTTTTTTTTTATTCCTCCCACAAGTGCTTTGAGTCCTGTTTTGGTTTTTTTATGATTTTATGAATTTAAAATACTCTCTAGCAAGAAACTTGAGAATCATCACAGTATCCCAGAATGATTTTGGTTGGAAGGGACCTCAAAGCTCATCCTATTCCATGGGCAGGGACACCTTCCACTATCCCAGGTTGCTCCAGCCTGGCCTTGAATACTCCCAGGGATGAGGCATCTACAACTTCAGTTGTAAATAATACATTAAATATAATCTAATTTATTAAGGAAACCTTAATTTTTTAATCTGCTTCTGCAGTTAGTTTGCCCAAATTTATAAATTTGGGCAATAAATACAAGGAAACAGTTGGAAAAAACCTGACCTGTCAGGTTAAATGGATACGAGTTGGTGGCTTGGTTAACAACCCTGGTTTATGGTAGGTTATTCCAATTCTTCAATAGCTTTATTAAAAATTACAATTCTTATGGTTTTATTTATTTGTTCAGCTATTTATTCCATGTATTGCTTTCCAGCTGGAGCATTTGGGCTGTCAGGTTTCACTGGTTCTGTGAGGTTTGGTACCTCCTGTAATGGGCTTTTCTCCTAATAAAATATTGGAGATCGTGGAGGGGGCGAGGAAACTCCAGAAGAATTGAAATTGCACTTCACAAGCTCGCAGGAGGATTTACAAATCCCCCTTTCCTAATCTCCAAACATGCAGCATGGAAGAGCAAAACAGCCTCAGCAGGAGCCAGTTCTGATTTCCAGGCTGAAAATTCCAGAATTTTCCCCTCCTGTGCATTTCCATGAATTTTGATGCTCATCTCCAGTTACAGCATTTCCCAAAGGCAGTGTGGATCAGAGCAGTGGAAGTGGAGAGCTGAGGTAGCCCAGGAGAGACCCCTGCCAGCAAATTCTCCTTGCTGATGGTTCTCCCCTTTTTTAGGTTTGATTTGGGTTTTATTGAGGAGAGATATTGGAGGAAAAAGAGCTCCTTGGAAGCAGGGAATGGCTGCAAGGAAACAAATGAAAGATGCTGCCTGAACTGGCACTGATGTCTCAAAAATGTTGTGTGTAATTGCTGCTTGAGCAGAGCTCTGCTTGTAAATCTGTCAGCACCCTGTGAATGTTTTGTGGGGTTTGGAGTACCCAGTTCTGAGCCTGCCTCGTTTTATCTGCTTTGAGAAATGTAACTCACTGTAAATCTGATGGGGGATGTCCAACTACAGCTGTTAAACCAGATTGTTTCTTGGTTTCTCTCCTGGTTTTTTAGGAAATTTTTGGTTATTTCTCTGTTAAAGACAGTCTGGATGGAACTGTCCTTACAGTCTCTGCTTGTGGTTTCTATTAATAGGGAGATGATGGAAATGTTTGCTCAGCAATTGAAAAGCATTGGTAGCTTCAGGGGAATAAATAAATGAATTGAGTTTTGCTGGACTGTAATGTTTGGTTGAATGTTTTTCTGAGGTGTCTGAAGGTGGCTCCCCTGTGCAGGAGGATTTCTGTTTGGGCAAGGTTAGACTTGGAGTGACTTGGGCATTTAAAGCAGAATTAGGAATCCGAAGGGTTTGGATTCTGCACAAAGGAGCTCAGGAATGTTGGAGCATCAGCAAGAAGCATTAAAGAACAAGGTGGAGAGGAATAAGGGAAGGTACCAACCCCAGATATCCCCATCCATAAGGGGCTGGTGCATTGAAAATGGAAAGAGATGAAGAAACCACTTGGAATATGAAGTGGACCAAATTAAAATTCAAATTATAACATTGGAATGCTTTAGTTATTGCTTTATGTGCCAGATAAGAGCAGTGGTGGTTTTCAGTTGTGTCTAAAACAGCAAATTCCATCCTCATTGTGCTGCTGGAAACTCAAGGACGTGTCAAAATGCACTGTGAGCTTCCTACATGACCTTGGAGTGAAAGGTAGCCAAGCCAAAGCACTTTCAGGTGATCTGAGATGTGATCAAACTCTTCCTTCCATTCTTCTGGGGGTTTGTAATCAAAAACTTCACTTGTCCATAGTATTTTGCAAAATAAAGCTAGAAAAATACAGGATAAGTTTCTTTATTTTTACAGTGCATTCTTGACTAAATTAAGTTGCTGTTTCTAGATCACTGTGGCCAACCTGGTGTTTTAAGTGAGAACAGTTGATTGTGGTAATTTCCAAATAAACTCAAATGTAGAAAACCCTTCTGTTAGATCAGATTACTAATTTTGGCTGAGGGAGTTGAGATTTTAAATGAAACCTTGGTACATTTATGATAATAAAGCATCACATTCATTTAATTCTGACAAAATACTGATTTTCAATGGAAGTAAATTATTTCCTAAGCTTTGGGTTTTTTGGGGAAATTTCTATTTTCTCTAACATAAATATTGTCTTTTGTAGGGCGCCAATGCCTCTGCTTTGGAGAAAGAGATTGGTCCTGAGCAGTTCCCTGTGAATGAGCATTATTTTGGCCTGGTCAATGTAAGTGAATTTTCTATGCTTAAAATGCTGGGTTTTAATTCACATCCTAATTTGGAGCTTAGCAGAATTCTCTGAGAACTTGATTGATGAGACTTCTCACTTAGAGTGGGACTGAGCACAGACACCACATCCTGCAGTGTGCTTATTAACCAAGATAGCATTTCATCTGAAACACAGAAAAATAAATGTATTTCTTGTGGAGTCTGTGAGAGAACTCTTCCTGCTCCAGTACATTTTTAATTCTAAGATTTAATATTTAGCTGGAAAATTGGAAATAATAAAGTGTGTCCATTGTTCATATGCTGTTCCAGAGAAGATTTTCCACTGATGCTGCAGTGCAGGGGAGGCTTTAAAATTAAAATGTGTTACTTTTTAGTTCTAAAAACACCCCTCTCGTGGGAGGAGTGGAAGTTTTGTGCAGGAGATGAATGACACGGACTGGGTGGATAATTCCTTTGTGTCGTAATACTCCTTCTGGATTTTTGGTGCAGCCATGAACCCTCCAAAAAGCTGAATTTTTGCAGTTTGTGTGGCTGTGGGGCAGCAGAGCTGTCTGCCAGCGTTAAGTGTGCAGAGGAAGTTGATCCTGGTGAGTTCAGAGCAGCAGTGGTTCTGTGGCATCCTGTTCATGATGGCAAAATGCAATTTTGGCAGAACTCACTAGAAACAATTATTCCTGTGCTCTGGTTGTCAGGGTTGTGTTGAGAGCTGGGAGATGCTCCATGTCTTCACACACCAAGTAAGGCCAACTAAATAGTATTTATTGAGCTCATTAGAGACCAAATTAATTGACTTTGTGTGGGTTTCTAGCAGTTTATATTTCAGACACCCAGCTACCCAAACACCCAGAATTCTGTTCCCTATGTGGGGTGTTGGTGGCCATTCCAAAGCTGCTGAGGTTTGCACCATGATGGCAAAAATGGAATTGTAACAGAAATAGCAAAGCACTGGATGGTGTGAGGAGGAAAAACAGCATCCTAAAAATAACCAGAATTATTAGAACCCCATCCATTCTCTGTTTTGAAGGACAAAACATGACTAACACTGTTGGGCTTCATTTCTTGCAACTGGTTTCTTGAGCGTGGTGTTTTCACACTGTTGTTCTGCTGAGCTTTTTTAAAGTTATTTCTGGTTCTTTCATGATTTGGAATGAATTGGAGCATTTTAAAGAGGGCAGTTTCATGGTTTCAGTGCTGCTAAATGTGTGATTGCACTGAAAATACAATCAGATGTTGAACTCGTGGGCAATGGAGGCCAAAACTTTGGGTTGAATGGTTATTTCATTTTTGGATCAGTGAGCTAAAGCAACCTAACTCTGTTAAACTGTGTCTAAAGCCACTGCAGAATATGTGGGAAACTGTTAAAATAGTTTGTATTTACTAAAGCCCAAGAGGATGGAACAATGGTGTCATTCCAGAATTTCATCTCAATTTTCATTTTAAGAAGCTCCTATCTTCAAAGAAGCTTTCAGACTTAGGATGGCTATTTTGTGTTGTGTGCAGATTTATTTAGCATGATGATTCTTTGTTTTTCTAGGTCACTAACAAGCATGTGAGTGATTCTCTCTCCTAATTCATGTGTTTGTTTAGTTTCCATATTTATTTTCCTCGTGTCAATAAGTTTTAACTGTTGTTCCCTGTTGTTTGCATATGGTGTAAATCAATGTTACTGTAGCTATAATCTGTGACCTTTTGAGCTGTATGAATGAAGCTGTTCATTTTCTGTTTCAAAGTGATTGTTACCTTGAAACCATTCTGCTGCAGTAATCACACCAAATTTGGGTGAACAGTGGCCATGTCTCAGTGTATCACCTAAAAGCAGTCTGCTCTGCAGACAGATTTTTATGCTTTTTTGGTTTATTTAAAATATGTTGCTCTTGGGGTGCAAAACCTCATTACCAGAATATCTGGGGACTGGCAAACCCAGAATTTGTGTCCCTTTTTCGAAGCAGCAGCACAGTAGATTGCAGAGCAGCAGCTCTGAAGCCATGGTATGTGGTTGTGGGTGATAAGCTGATATCCTGGTGTCCTCCTTGCTCAGCCAGGGGGAGCAGCCTCTGCAAGGCCTTATCTGTGCCTGACACTGCCTTCACACAGGCCAGATGCAAACCAGCTGCTCTGTGCCTGGCCCTGCATCATGTGCTGCTCAAAACATTCCATTATAAGCAGGAAATACTGGTTTTGTTATTAATTTATAATAGGTTTTGCCACTGGGATTGGCTCAGTTGGTCAGAGCAGGGTGCTGGCAATGCCAAGGCTGTGGGTTTGATCCCTGTATGGTTGTTCACTTTGGAGTTGGACTCAGTGATCCTCGGGGGTCCCTCCCAACTTAAAATATTCTGTGGAATTTATTGTTTATTTATTTAGTGTCCTTGCTACCTCTCCCCTCTCAGAATGATGAGTTGTGCTGTGTCTCCACAAATTTTGATTCTTTGCTGAACCCTTAATTACTTTTTCTGTGTGTTCCCAGTATCCTGTGAGTGTTGTCT
>VYZP01029707.1:14102-30667 GCA_013400635.1 Hypocryptadius cinnamomeus
TTTCCCCCCAGTCCAACCACTGTTTCCCCCCATTCCCCCCATTCCAACCAGTGTTTCCCCCATCCCAACCAGCGTTTCCCCAGTAAATGAGCTCTGCCAGGTGACTCCTCCAGTTTCACTGTGTGACATTCTTGATGAACTCTCTTCCTGTCATTCCTTTTTGGCAGCCCTAACCCAAAGCCCTTTGTTTTCCCTCTGTTCTGTTTTTTGACCAGTTCGGCAATACCTGCTACTGCAACTCGGTCTTACAGGCACTTTATTTTTGTCGGCCATTTCGGGAAAAGGTTTTGGCATACAAGGTGCAGCCTCGAAAGAAGGAAAGCCTCCTGACCTGCCTCTCTGATCTCTTCAACAGTATTGCCACACAAAAGAAGAAGGTGGGAGTCATCCCACCCAAGAAATTTATTTCCCGCTTGAGGAAGGAAAATGGTAAATGAAGAAATTATTTTTTAAATGTGTTTTTAAGGGTGTAAAATGTTAAATTCGGGTTTCTTTTGGAGTCTGAATTGTCAAGTTTTAACAGGTTTCTTGGAGATTTTTGTGGTGTGAAGTTCACCACCTGTGTGCTTGTTCTGTGAGTTGTCCTTATCTCCGTGTCTGTGTTTCTGGACTTGCACTTGTCCAGATATTCCACACTGGCATGGTGTTCCCTAAAGGAACAAAACACACTCCAGGTCCTCGCTCCAGGCTCTCATGAACTCTCACAGGAGACCCAGCCACTCATAGCCTGTTCCCTTGCATTTGTGGCAGGATGAATTCCTTAGGATCAGAACTGGTGGTAATTTCCCAGGGCTGTTTGGTGAGGAAATTTCTGGCTGTTGATTTCTCCTCTGCTTGAACTTGAAAAGATAACAAACTTCCAGTAGGGGATTTTTGCCCCTTGCTGCTGGATTTAATGAACCAGTGGCCCAAGGCAACACATTTGAATTTCTTTATTTATCTCCCTTTCCAAAGAAAAGAAGAAAAAAGCTACAAAAAGCCCCAAACCAATCATGGTTTTCTTCAGTTCTGAGAAATGGCCAAACTAACTTTCCTTAATGGTATTTTTCAGCTGTTTGTTTCTTGCAACCTGAAGATAATCATTGAGAGAACAACAAAGTACAATTCTTCCCAAACTCACCAGTGCCACCAGAGCTGTGTAACAGGGGAGAGGAGGGAAGGGAAAAAACCACAGTGACCTGGTGTTGGGAAGTGTCTGTAGTTGTTCATTCTCCTGCCTGTCTTCCTTTCCAGAATTATTTGATAATTACATGCAGCAAGATGCACACGAATTCCTAAACTACCTACTGAACACTATTGCTGACTTACTGCAAGAGGAGAAGAAGCAGGAGAAGCAGAATGGGAAGCTCCAGAATGGCAGCATTGAGAGTGAAGAAGGAGACAAGCCTGATCTGACGTGGGTCCATGAAATCTTCCAAGGAACACTAACCAATGAAACCAGATGTCTTAACTGTGAGGCTGTACGTGCACCACCAAACCACTCCTCTTTAGCTTTCTCCCAGCTTCTGGATTGGTTTCCCTAACACTGAGCACCCTTTTTCGTTCATTAGGGTAGATGAAATTGCACTGTGTCTATTAAAATATGGAGCAGAGCCTATTTTGGGACTCTGTGTTCAAACCAGTGCTCATTAAGGTGTGTTGCCCAGAAAAAGCCCAGTGTTTTTTCCCTGTCTCTCCTCCCTGTTTCCATCAAGGCAGCTGCACCTGGCTGACCCAAGCTGCCTTTTTGTCTCCATGTTATTCCCTGTGTCAGTGACTGAGAGTTTATGTTGTGTTCCTACGTGAGAGTTGCTCTTAATTTAACTCTGGCATGAACTGAGTTGCTTGAACTGGAGTTCTGTGCTCAGTGCTGGTCCTTGGCCACTCTATTTGAGACCAAAAAAAGTGGCATGAACTCTAGAATTAGAACCACAGCACCTTCAGACCAGGGGTTTGTAGTCCGTCACATGCTCTGATTTAATAGTGCTAAAAAAAAAAAGAAAACCCAGATGGGGAGAGAAATAAAAAACTCAAGAAGTGATTACAACAGAAAAGACTGTTCTTGGCATTTAAAATCTAAAGTTATGGCTATGTGGTAAGGAGAAGCTCTAAAAATGACATTAATAGGATTCTGTCTCAAGGTTTTTGCAGTGAAATGTGACTGTTCCACAAATGGAAGGATGGTTTTCCTCCCTGCTAACCCATTTAATTGAGGAGCCATCTGCCTGTTTCTGCCTTGCCTCTGAGTATTGACTGTTACACCCTGAAATGCAGCAGAAAGCTGCAGCAGACTGCAGAGAAAATGGAATGTGGTTAAAACCTCTCCAGTGAGAGCTCTGAGTGGTTAAAACCTGGGTTTGCCAGTGAAATAATCAGAAATGCCTTCAAGTCTCAAGGGGGAGAGATGTTTCATGAGAAAGTGTTTGGGGTTTTGTGCCTTTTTCCATGGGTTTTTTGCTTTGTTTTGTTGTTGCTTTTTTTTAATGCTCCTCTTCAGATTTTAACACCACATCAGATTATTTAATCACTTTTAGTTTACCTTAAGAAAAGGCATCTTTGTGTGCGTGTATGTTTATTTTTAATTACATTGCACCACTCCAGAATTGGATAAAATAAATCCGCCAGCTCTAAATTATTACCAAATATCTGTTCTTTATTTTTTTTTTCAAGGTTAGTAGCAAAGATGAGGACTTTCTGGACCTCTCGGTTGATGTGGAACAAAATACATCAATTACACATTGTCTAAGGTAAACAGAATTCTTTGGGAATGGAAAAAATACCTGCCCTGGTCAGAAGGAAAGAGCCTGGATTAGTTATTCTCTGTAGGCTTTGTCATGAGGTAAAATATTGTGAGTTTTGGAAGGTTTCTTAATGGGTTTTAGTAGTTAATAAATACTAGTGGTAGCTAAGATTGATTTTCACTTTTATGGGGATTTGAATTTGTTAACATCACACAGCCAGGCTTTATCGAAAATAAACATGCAGTGTTTGTTTTTACAATGAATTCTTGATTATTTTCATATTCTTATTGAATTTCAGTTGCCTGGCCCTGATGTTAAGGGTCAGTTTGGTTTTTCCTGGTAGACATTTGCTCCATGTGTTTGTCTGTTGGATCCAAGGCTTATCAGCTGCTTGGATATTTAATTTGCATCCAGCATCTGGCTATTTAATAGCTGATAATGGATCTCTAATTGCTGGGAGCTGAAGGATCATCCAGACTTCTCTACTTAATGGCTGGAGATGTGAACATTTAATTTCTGCCACTAAAGAAAACATGGAATGGCTACTGATGGAAACAAAACTCAGTCACCTTCTTGCTGTTTATTACCTTTCCTAGCCAGAAAAGAGGCAGTTAATAGTGCAAATTCCAGATTTTTCCAGCTGAACATTGATGCTGCATCCCAGGAATGAGACAAATACATATCAAATGGGTCTGGGAGCACCATGAATGAAAGGAGCTTCATCCTCTGTGTGTTGTTTGGGGTTTTTTTCAGCATTTTCAGCCTGGGTGCTCTGGAATATCCCTGCTCATGCCACTCTCTGATTTCCACAGGGGATTTAGTAACACTGAAACTCTATGCAGTGAATACAAATACTATTGTGAGCAGTGCCGCAGCAAACAGGAGGCACAGAAGAGGTAAGGGCCAAATATTCAGGCTGAGGGAGATGGTCTCTTAAAATTTCTGGGTGAATACACCTGGTGAATTCAGGCAGAGAAAAGGTGAGGTTGTCTAGGTCTGTGTTTGGTGAAGTGGAGAGACCAAGTAACTTCATGGCAGCCTCGTCATGAGGAGATTCATTCTGTGTTTCTCCCTGAAGAGTTTCTATCTGGTGTTTCCAGACATCCACATTTTCCCCAGTTAGCATTAATCAGCTTAAAGCCACTGGAAAACATCCCATCTGCTTTGTCTGGGAGCACTGGGTACAAAAAATCTTATTTCTCCCTTCAGACTTGGTCACAGCCAGAGCAGCAACACAGATTTATTCCAGTTCTTTCTTTCCACTGATGGATGAAAAATTGATGTTTTCCTGCAGTTGTCTTGCATTCAGATGTCAGTTGTGCTGTTAATAATTTGGAATAAATATTGCCTGTTCTCACTAAGAGAGAGGAAAAAAAGGGACTTTTTATCCTACCAGTATTTTGGATTCTTTTTACAGTGCTTCCTCATAACGAAGCCATTCTTGAACAAATCTTTCTTAATAATCCTTACCCTTTATTTCCCACATTTCTGTGCTCCAGAATGAGGGTGAAGAAGCTGCCCATGATCCTGGCTCTGCACTTGAAGAGGTTCAAGTACATGGACCAGCTGCACCGCTACACCAAGCTGTCCTACAGGGTGGTGTTCCCGCTGGAGCTGCGGCTCTTCAACACCTCGGGGGACGCCACCAACCCCGACAGGATGTACGACCTGGTGGCCGTGGTGGTGCACTGTGGCAGGTACTGCTGCACATCCCCTGCTTTCCCTGCAGTTCTGAGGGAATCTCTCATCCCTGTGCTGTTTTATAACTCTGCTTGGCAGTGCAGGAGCACTGTCAGAGCTGCTTGGCTGGAAGTATCTTTATTTTTTTTTTAAGTGTTTGTATTTTTTACTAGGGATTTTGCTATTTTGATTTTTTAAAAAAGTGTCTTTTTTACTCGGTTTTTTGCTATTTTGATTTTTTTAAAAAAGTCTGTATTTTTTACTAGTTTTTTGCTATTTTAAGTTTTACTTTACATTTTTTTACTGTTGGTTTCTCTGGGTTGGGAGTGAAGGCACTCAGGACAGTAGTTCATGTTCAGACTCAGGTGTTTATTATTTCTTATCAGTAAAGCAGCCTCACAACCATGAGTTCTGCAGCCTTTCATTAGAAGGCACAAAAATGGCTAACAATCTCTTGTTACAAGGTCTATTTAAGAGTAAACTATCCAATTAAGAAAGGACACCTAGATTATTTTCCCTTTTAACCCAATAACTGATCCCAAAGAGCCCCAATGAGGACTTTTCTGCTCAATTACAAAATGCCACCCAAACCCATGGAGAAGGAGGAAGAAGAAGATAAAGAACAACCTTGCCTCTGCCCTAAAACCTCCATCTTGCTTCATATTTATTTCTATATTCTAAGACCCCACATCTATAATCCCAGTGCTATTAATCAATTTTGGAGGTCTTCTCCACAGCCTCAGGTCAATTGCAGTGTTCTCTTGTGGGTCTGTGCCTTTCAGCACNCCCATGGAGAAGGAGGAAGAAGATGATAAAGAACAACCTTGCCTCTGCCCTAAAACCTCCATCTTGCTTCATATTTATTTCTATATTCTAAGACCCCACATCTATAATCCCAGTGCTATTAATCAATTTTGGAGGTCTTCTCCACAGCCTCAGGTCCATTGCAGTGTTCTCTTGTGGGTCTGTGCCTTTCAGCACAGAAAGTTTAAAATTCTCAGCATCCAGGATTTCAACATTTTACTATTTAAAATTTTCCTTTACAGGCTCAGATTTGTCATTTTGTGTCATTTTATGTCATTTGTGTCATCAGCACAGTGGCACATCAGATAAGTTCTTTCTTTGAGCTGTAGCAAAGACCAATCATTAAAAAACCCCAAAACAACAAAAACCCCCACCCCTAACCCTGCTTTCCAGCAAATCTAAATGGAAGAAAAAGAAATCTTGGAAAAACACCTACTGAAATAGAATTAAATTATGTTTTTCATCTTGCTGCTGCCCAAACCCTTGAAGTTTCTTTAGAAGCTGGTGCCATCATGTGGAATAAACTGTGCACTGCTGGGTTTTTTAAATATCCTTATTTTCCTCATTAAATTTTAGTTTTTGCAGCTTCAGTTCTGGTTTTAAAAGCAAAGAGTTAAAAAATTCTAAGCATTTTAGGAAAAAAAGCCCTCATGGAAGGGAAAAAATATTTCTAACTGCCTTCAGGAAGTGTGAGTTTTAAAGTAACCAGTTATGACAGCACATAAATGCTTTGGAATACCTTTGTGAGGAAAAAAATGCTAATAATGCAGAGATTTAGTATAAATAAACTTCATATAATTCTAGAAGATTTTTGTTGTGGTGCAGTTATAATTATATATAATTGTTACTATTTTAGGATCTCATGCAATGCATTTTCTTGTGTAGTTTTTATTTGCCATACCTGTGCCTACATTTACATGTTTGGATAATAGTGATTAATAACTCAGATTATTAAATGGTTTTCCTTTTTTTTCTCAAACCTTTTATCCTATGTGGGGCTTTTAGGATTCCAGCAACTCACCTGCTCTAAATTCTTATCAGGAATTTACCAAAGGCTTGAGATAAATGAGATTGTCTGAATATTTTGAGTTCTCAGAACTTGTTTAAAATATTTTGCACGTAGGGTTTTACTTAGGTTTAAATTTAAATTAGATGTAAATTTAAGTTTAAATTTAGTTTTATGTAGTTGCCCTAAACCAAGGAATTCCACTCTGTGAATTGGAAACCTCCACCAGAAGAGTGGGAAGACCTCTCCCAGAAGATCTGGCTGTGGTCAGGTTAAACCACACTGAGAACTAAAGGAATCCCTGCTGTGAAATAAAATATTTCAGAGCTGATTTAAATCAAAACTTCAATTTTAATCAAAATACTCAGCAGTGGTGAATGCAACAAAACAGAGATTGAAATATTTTAAATTTTGGGTTTTAAAATCTATGAATGATGATATGAAATCTTTACAACATTGTGTGTTTTGAATATTTTGTATTTTCAAGTAGCCAACAGCAACATTTTGATTGAAGCAATTAGACAAAAGTCAAAAAACCTCCCCAGGGGAAAGCTGGCAAGTGGAACTGGGACAGCAGAGGGGATTTTGGGGAGGGCAGTGCTCCTGGCTGATAAATGTGCAATTCCTTTTCCTGCAGTGGCCCAAACCGAGGGCATTACATCACCATCGTGAAGAGCCACGGCTTCTGGCTGCTCTTTGATGATGACATTGTGGAGGTGGGTAAGGAAAACAAAACACCCAAAACTCTCCTTGCAGCCCATTTTTAGGCTTCTTTCCATTGCTAACTTGCATTTTGTTGCTGCACTTAAGAGCTTCTCACTTTTTTTTGGGTCACTTTTCACCAACAAATTGTAGGAAAAAATGATTTTTAGTGATGATGTTGAAACAGCTCAAGCAAATTTTTCCTTTTCTGCCAACATATCTGTAAAGGCTGATATCCACAATATTTATACATCCACGGATTTCACTTAATTATTAAGCAAATATCAAACAGCAGAACAAATGCCACAGCAGAACTGCTTTTTGTAAAGATGAAAATGCTTTGTTTGTCTTGGAGATCCCGTGGCCAAGGCCTAATTGAGTCTCTAAATAGCAAAATCCGTGCTTGTGTTGAAATAAAAATGTAGGACATTCCCCATTTTTAATTTTTTTCAGTCTTTGCATGGCTTTGAGCATCAGGGGTAGCTTCCCAGTGTGTGTGGCTGTCAGCAGTTCCCTTTTTCCCATTTTTATGTTTTTGGGGTCATTTTGTTCTGTTTCTGTCATAGCCCAAGTACAGAATTGTGTCACCTAATTTGGAGATAGTGTTCACCCCAATATTTTAAAATGCAAGTATTCTCTGTATTTTCCATCCAGGTAAAAGATGGAAAATAACCATTCTCTTATTCTGTATTTGTTTTCTATCAGTCACTTCTATGTTGTATCTTTGCTTCTAGGGCAAAACCAAATTTCTGTTTATCTGCAAGCACTGTTGACACTTTCATAGATGTGCCAGAAATGGCTTTTAAATGTCTGCTGTCTGTTATTGGGCAATAAATCCAAGGAGCTGTCGTGCAGTTCCTCTCTTCTGGGAAAAAACCCACATTTTTTTTCCTTTATGTTGCTTCCTATCTTTAATTCTGGCTCGCTTTTGGTTTTCAAGTTCATCTTCTTTTATAGAATTTATTTAAAATGCTGTAAAAACAAAGCTCTTTGGAGGGTTTAAGTTCTAGGTGTGGCCACCTAACAAAACAGGTTTGAAAAGGTGAGTGCAAAGCTCTTGTTCACAGAATTGCAGCTGAAAGCCAGGAAAAACCTTTTCCCCCTGAAATACAGAAAGCTTTCTTGCATTTTTGGCAAGTGATCTGAGTGAGCAGCTCCAAACTGAAAATAGGAAGGAGTTTGTCCTCATTACCCACTAAATGTCAGCAGTGGGGAAGGCAGATTTATTTTTCTGTTAGGATTTCATGGGAGGGCCAACTCTCAATTAAATTGGAGATTGATGATCCCCAAACATCCTGCAGCATATGGGGAAACAGCAAATCCAGGGGACAGCTCAGTCCAAGGGGGATCCTGAGCCAGGCAAAATGGATTGAGAAACCTGAGCCAATGATCTGTGGCTGATCTGAGTGTGACATTTGTGTCACCAGAGCAGCCAGGGGATGCACCCAGTGCCAGAGTTTACCTGGAAACATCCATCCATGGAGCCCTCCACCCTGAGGGGAGCACAGAGTGGCTCTGCTTAAAAAACACCTCAGGGGTTTGAGTGCTGGCAGTGGGATTGCAGAGCTGCATTTGGTGTGGAGAAGCAGAATAGATCAAATCTCAGTTCATAAGAAACATCATTTTTAGTGCCAGGTGAGGTTGCAGAATCCTGAGAGTTGTAGCTTTGGAGTAGCAGCCATCCAGTGGTTGTTACTCTACAGTTACAACTGGGTTAAACTATATCTGGTCAATAAGAATGGGAAGAACAGAATCTCTATAATCCCCTTTCAGTTCCACTCTGTTTTCTGTGCATAGTGAAATTAAAGAAGGAAGTCAGTTTTGCTGTGCTGAAACTAAAAATATCTGAGTCATGAATTAATATGGATCAAATGTTTGAGTTGCATTCAGGATAAGTAGTGGAAATAGGCTTGATTGCATGGCAAGTGAGCTGGCACCTAAAATAAAACATGTTTGACTTGTCTGCTAAATATACTGCAGGAGCTGAGGAGTGTTCTTTCACTGTGTTTCTGTTAAAATGTGCCTCTAACAGTCTGTAGTAACGTTATGTTAATAAATGGTGTGAAAATGCACCAGCCTCAGCAGGGGCTTTCAGCTTCCCCTCACTCCTTGAATGGAGAAAAGACAAAACATCTGTTTGGGGGGTTTTTTCCCCCTCTAATTTTTTTAAGAGAAGGTGTTTAACAAAACCCTTCAAGAGAGAATTTCTGCAGTTGATGCACCTTCTGAAAACTCCTATCTGCTTTTTCTTGTGCTGGGAAAAGGCTGCTCCCAGCTCACTGCTGCTTGGCAGTGCCACAGGGAGAAGCCAGTGCTGCTGAGCTCATGGTGATGCCAAAATCTGCTCTGGGTTCAGAGATTTCACCTTCTCCAAGTGGGTTCTGAGCTGAGGAGGGACCCTTTGTTTTAAGGTGTAATCACAGGTTGGTCTCTGCTCCTCCTGAGCAGGGCAGGTGTTCAACCCAGAGCTTCTTGTGTTTGCAACATTTCTTTACTTCCTCAACTTTATTCCTTGGGAATAAAAGGAAACTTGAGGCTTGTCTCCTCCTCAGCCTCTCATTTCTGGGGATCCAGAGTCCTAAAGGGATTAAAAAACCATCCCAGTGGGGTGCTGAGCAGCACAGGTGCCTGGGAATGTTTTATTCCAGTCTCTGGGCTGCAGCTCACTGATGGGAAGCCAGTTGTGCTCAGGACCTGGACCAGAACATCTTTAAAAACCCTTTAAAATTCCCTCCAGTTGCTGCTTGGAGTATGAGCAAAGCAGCTTTTCTGCACATAGGTCACAACTTGAAATACAAGCAGATTTTAATTCTATTAGTACAGCAAATCATAATTTTTCTTAAGACACAAACCTTGTGGTAATAAATAAATAAATAAAGGCTTTGTTTGGTAGAAAAGCTCTTTTATGACCAAAGATCATAATTAGATGACACCCACAGAGTGTCATGAAGCTCTTGCAGGATTTTTCTCCTTAAAAGGGTCACAATAACTTTGAAATCTGTACTTATTTTAGCTGAATTTTCAATCTGCACATCGGTACAAAAACCTTTTTTCCTGATTAGTGACTGCTTTTTTAAAAAATTATAAAATAATTTAATTATAAAATACTCAGGCAAGGTACCAGCATGAGAAAAGCAAATACAAGAATATCATGTAGTCCTTTAAGGATCCATTTTCATGGATCACTTGTTTTGTAGTCCAGCTTAGGACTGCACCCCTTCTGAGAAGTTTATTTTTTCATCCTCATTTCCTGTTATTAAGTGGGAATAAATGTTTTGTGGGATTGAATGATGTTGAAGTGTCACCATGTCAGCACTGCTTTCCAGATCACCTCCAAGAGCTGGGGATAATGGTTTATCTGGGGAAAGGCTTTTAGGGTGGTGATGTGATTGAAGCTAATTAAAACTTCCATTAATTTTCAGAAAATTGACGCCCAGGCCATTGAAGAATTCTATGGGTTAACATCAGACATTTCCAAAAACTCTGAATCTGGATATATCCTCTTCTACCAGTCCAGGGACTGAGACAAGAGACACAGAGGATGGACACAAGGAAAAAGGGATCAAGCTTTGTCCGAGTGGAACACGTTTGTGCCAGCAGAGCAGTTCCTCACTGCTGCTGTAGGACCAGGACAGACCCAGGGGGAGGGGGAGCTCCCTCCTGCCCTCTTTGGAGGATTAGTGCTGAACTGCCCTAACAAGAAGAGCTTTTGTTCCAGTTTTCTTTCTGGGCTTTTTTTTTTTTTATGTGCTATCTTCCAAAATCTGTGTTACCTCTACTTGAAACCCGGCTGCTTATTTGTTCATGAACTCAAGAAGAGATTTCAAAGTAGCATTGTAGGATTTTTACCATTTAAAGTTGGCCTGAGGCTATACCTTGGTTTGTGCCATCGTTTTTCTGTATTTTAGCAGAATGATTTCAATATTCAGTGTCAGCTGAAGGCATATTTTAGGATATGAGCAGCAGCTGGTTGCTGGATATTTTTGGTGACTCAGACTTGAGAAGCAGTACAAAGCTAAGACATATTGGAAATGTCAAGTCTGTAATTTTTATAAAGAAAAAGCAGACAAACCCTTCTCTCTGCAGCATTGTAAACCTCCCCATTCTGCATTCTCTTGGGTTTAGAGAACACGAACAGCACTGCTTCTTTTTGTACTCTTATTTGTGCTGTTCCGTTTCTCCTGCAGAAGGCAGAGAACTGTCTCCACATCCAGCCTCTCCTGCTGTGCATTTTCCTTTGGGAGCAGCAGTTTTGCCTCCAGGCCCCGTTGCTGCAGGTTCCAGGGGAGCAGAGCAGCCCTGACCTGTCAAAGACCATCTCTGCTGTAGAAAAGTTGGGAATTCCAGCCTTTCTTGAAGCTGTTGCATAAACCAAAAGTGCCCTCATTCTGAAGCAGGATCTGTTCCACATTTCACTCAATTCCAAGCAAACTGATGCAAGTTGCATTTTGAATCTATGCTAATCCACGGAAGCAGCACTAGTTGGGAAGGTTGGCCAAGGGAAGGGGTGTTTAGGGAACTAATCCAGGAGTTCTGGGTCTTCAGGGTGATGAACAGGTGAGAAGGAAAACCAACCAACCCAGCAGACATTACCTGGTCAGTGTTGCAGCCGTTGTTGGTGATGTTTGTCTCCATCTGGGAATCATAACCCCCCTAAAATGTTTCTGATTGTTTTACCTCTCTAGGCCTTGCTTCCCAGGGGAAATGGTTGGTCTGTTGAAGACTGAAATGAAGCAATTATCTGTTATGTGTATATATTCTAATCTCAAGGATAACTAGGAAGAAAAGACTAAGGAAGTTGGTGAGAAATCTCAGAAAATCTTGTGCAAGTTTCTTTTGGAGAAGTCCTGTTGCTGTGCCAAAGCCTGTCACAGCTGGCTCCAGCCTCCCAGTGGGAATGAGTGTTCTGCTGGGTCCCTGAGCTGTGTCCTCAGTGTGGCTGTCACAGCCCCTCATCTCTCCCCAGTGCTTGTTGTTCTTGAGGATCTTTAACTTATGCAATTCTGTGGCTTGTGCAGGATATTCAATATTTTACCAAAACACTGTCCTCAGGAAAGCAGCATCTCACAGCTCCTCGTGCTGCCTGTGTCTGTTCCTTCCTGTCATGACCACAAAGGTGATGTTTAGCAATTAACTCCTGCCTTCAAAATGCAAATGAACCATTGCCATTGTATTCCAGCTGGGTACAGCTTCCATTCTCCTGGCACATCTCTTCCAGAAGATAAAATATGGACATTGGGTTTTTTAATTCTTTTTTATTATACAGAGTACTGTCATTTTAAGAGACACATTCAACAGCAGCAAATGTTCTTGTCATCTTGTTCCTGTTGTGTGACAGTTGTTCCTGGCTAAGAGTCTTCTCCCCTTCTCCACACACAAGCTGTGAGTCCTCTCCTGGTGATGCCACCAGAAGACTCTCATCACTGAGTCTTGCAAAAAATGAAAAAAAAAGAGAGCACTGAGTTAAAAATAATCTAAACAGTAAATACAAAAAGTAATGTAGTACACTAGACATGTATTTTGTATATCTGGTGATACCTTTTTACAAATAAAATACCTGACTGAGAGATAATATTGAAAGATATATACTATAGATTAAAAACTGTTCAAAGTGCACTTTTGCTACAGATTTATAAGGAGACTAAAAGGAATTAAATGGGAAGAGAATGGTGTGATGTTACTTCTGTATAATAAATGACCCCACCTGTCTCCAATAAAGGTCATTATGATCAAACCCACAGCACCCAGAGGCATTTCCTTGAATTTCACTCCTTAACTTCTCCCAGCCTGCTGGCTGGCTGAGGATCCTGATCCTGCTGTGTTTGCATCCCTACAACCTGTGCAGGAATGGGTCAGAGCAGGAGAATTGAATAATTCAGTGTCAGAGATTGTAACTGCTGTGCTGGTACGGCAGGGAGAGGTTACCCAGGGCCTCTGTTCCTCCATCACCCCCTGGAGCTCTGCTGCTGCCTTTCCCTGGGATTTCTTCTCCCTCTTCCCCCTTGTGCTGGGCTCCCTGAGACTTTGTTGCAAATATCATCTGACTGATCTGGAACAGAGACATTTAAAGGCAAAACCAGGAGCCTGTGCTTGGAGCTCTTGAGGTTCATTGCAGGACACGTTTTCATTTTGTTGTGGTTCACTGCAGTTCACCTTTGCAGAGGAAAATGGGATCCTGTGAGTAGGAATTTATGGGAATACCATGCAGTAGGAGCAGGGGAGATTGGAAGATGGCAGCTGCTCTGTAAAACCACGTTGTAAATCCCAAATGCTGTCTGGCCCTTGTCCTGCTGGGTCACACCTTAGCAGGAAATAAATGAGTGAGCTCATTTTAACTCAAGTGAGCACGAGTTGGACTTGCAGGAAGAGCATTCCCTGGAAATGGGGAGCAAACAACCAAATCCAGAAGGGCTGAAAGCAAAGTGGTTCGAGCTGAGTGCCACTGGGGCAGGACTGATGCTGGGATTTGGGAGCTGGGTTGGTCCCTGCAGCTCCTCTCCAGACCCTCTACTGGAGTGAGGGTGGGGACCATCCCGTGGTTATTATTTCTCCATGAAATGATATTTTGATTCAAATTGCACATTTGTGGAGAGGCTCTGTAGCACAGAGGTGCTCTCTGACCTGCTGGTGGTGCTCAGCACGCTCTGGATACCAGCAGGAGCTTTTGAAGTTCCCGTGCCAGCTCAGTTTAGGAGATACTTAAAACAAATCCTGTTTGATGGGTACAAGAAAGAAAATGGACTGACAAAAGCCCCTGGGACAAGTCAGACCTTCCCATTGTGGGCTCGGCATTTAGCAAAAGGAAACAATCTCTGAAACGTAATTAATTCCCAACGTGTAAATGCCGCACTAATTAACCTCGGGGCTGCTGCTGCTCTGCTCCCCTCCTGCTCCTGCAAACCCCGGCCTGGCTGGGGAATCTCTGCGGTCCCAGAGCAGAATCCGGGTGGGATGAGGTGTCCGGGAGGGAGAGCTCGGGGTAGGGAGGGTTAGAGACAGCAGTGGCAGTGGGGAGGTGCCAGGGTCATCCTGTCCTTGTGCTCTGCACACAAAGCTGCGAGGGGAAATGCTTTGATCTTTACTCGTCATTTGTGGCAGAGTGAATGGCCTCAAAGTGGCACTGGGGCAGTTTAGGTGGGAAATTGGGATGGAATTCCTCCCTGCGAGGGTGGGCAGGCCCTGGCACAGGGTGCTCAGAGCAGCTGGGGCGATCCCTGGCAGTGCCCAAGGCCAGGCTGGGTGGGATTTGGAGCAGCCTGGGACAGGGGAGAGTGTCCCTGCCATGGCAGGGATGGATTGGGATGATCCTTAAGGTCCCTTCCAATCCCTCCCCTCCCTCGTGGTGCTTGTTTGGGTCTGCTGGAGCGTGGGGGATGTTTCTGCACCCGCAGGAGAGGGAAAGCTGGGAAGGGAAGGGTGAATTAATTACACAGCAGCAGCAGCTGTTAAATATTTGAGTTGCTAATAATGAGTGCATTTAGTGGTTGTCAGTTGTTTTAAAAGCTCCTAAATACAAATAACAAACACAAATACAAAACACTGCAGCAGTTGCAACACTTCAGCTTGTGTAAAATCAATTAAAAATATTCAGATAGTCCCAGCTGGGTCTTCCCTGGTGATTTCCAAGTCCCAGGCAGCGTGAAGGAAGGGCAGAAGGGCAAGGATGGGGTTTGGGGTTGGGAACATCCCAGACCTACCAGAGTTCATTTTGTTTTCCAGGTGGTTTTTTACTGCAGTGAGCTGCTTTAACAGAACATGTTCTGTGAGGAATTTTGATGTAGAAAAGAGACATTTACTCGGATTTAAGGCCTGGAATTAGCAGGGCCAAACCATCAAGAGCTGGACTGAATCTGGGGCTGCTGCTGCCACCAGCCTGTGGGAGACTGAGGCCAAATGCAGCTGAAGTTCGTGTGTCCATGAGATCGCAGGTGGAGTTCAGCAGGAGCTGAGTTTGGTAGTGATTAAGTGCCCTAATTAGCACTCAATTAAGTGTTTTTGTTTCCTTCTCGGAGGAGCAGCCGCAGCTACTCCAGCAAATCATTGCCAGGCAGAAAGCAGGGAAGTGCTGTGGGGAGTGGGATGGGATGGGATGGGATGGGATGGGGATGGAGATGGAGATGGAGATGGAGATGGAGATGGAGATGGAGATGGAGATGGAGATGGAGATGGAGATGGAGATGGAGATGGGATGGGGATGGGGATGGGGATGGAGATGGGATGGGATGCCCCAAAGGAAGGAATCCCATCTGTCAGTGCTGCTGTGCAGGCCCAGCTGTGTCCAGAGGCACTTGGGACCACAGGGTTGCTCTCTTGGAGATCTTTGTGGGATAAATCCCACTCAAAGCCAGCAGGGAAAGGTGTTTAGCCAGGAATCTCACACTGATGACAACTCAGAGACCTCCTTGTCTGGGCTCCTTTGCATCTCCCACAGTTTGGGTCCGTTGGTCCTTCTGGATGATTTGAAATTATTTGAATATTTGGATATTTTGGAAGCACCAGCTGCACAGCAGTGTCCTGGTAGGTCATGGGGACTGTGGCAGGTGGGAAGTTCCATCCCTGCATCCCAGAGAATCCCTGGATGCTGAAACCCATGTAGGTCCAACCCACACCTGTAAAAATCCTCCCTTTCCCATCGGCTGGACAAGCTGAGGTGAAATATTTGAGTGTTTTGCTCCATTTGGAAACTGCTCCAGGTCCCTTTGCTCCCACCCTCACACCCTCAGCTCCTCCTCAGCAAATTCTCAGGGAATTGCAGGAGGCAGCACGTGGGGGTGCTCAGGGAAAAGGTTATTCTTGGCCATCCTCCCCAGGTCCTCTTTAATTTTTCTTCTTTTTTTCTTTTTTTTTTTTTTTTTTTTGCATTTAACTGCTCATTTTGAGATTTTGAGTCACAATATTTCTCCAAGCAAAAGGCCACAAATCTGGAAAAAATCCAGTTTATTCCTTCAGAATTCTCTGCCATCATTTCAGCACAGAGGAGCCAAAGCAGAGCTGGGACCTGCTGCTGCTGGGGATGGAGGGACAGCCCCGACACCTCCAGCTGCTGAGGGTGCTCATCTCCTGCCAGAGCCTCCTGCCAGGTGTCCCCTGAGATGTGGGGACAGGTGTGGGTTGGTGAGGATCAGGAAGGGGAATTATGGGATGTCTGAAGCCAGCAGATAGAGCAAAATGAAATTATTTTATTAACTCGCCCCTAGGGAGTAGTAAAGTGGAAAAACGAATGGAGATTTTACTTTTTTTCCTCCTAGTTTCTCATGGATGGTATAAAACTGAAACCTAACCTCAGGTTTAAATGGAATTTCTTGAACCTCAGACCCAGCAGAAAAGCCAAGCTTTGGTTTTATTAAAGTTTCCACGGGAGGAGGTTGCTGGATTTGGGAAAACCAATTTCTCCGTGCTGTTTCCTCCCAGCCTGAGCCAAGTGCTCCGGGAGAGTGACTCGGGGACAGAAGGATTCCCGGGAGAGCTGGCGCTGCATTATCTCCTAAAAATATCTCCAAGCAAGCTCAAACCTCTCCGAAACAACGAGGGGAAGGAGCGGGGTGCGGTCCTGGGCAGGGATTGGAGCGGGGAGCGGGAGCTGTGTCCCTGCATGGAGCAGAGAGGGGACACAGCCGGGGACAGAAGGGCAGGGATGGGAGCAGGAGCTGTGT
>VYZP01029708.1:3641-15935 GCA_013400635.1 Hypocryptadius cinnamomeus
AAATCAGTGATTTTTATCATTGGCCTCAAGGGGTCAGAGGTTTACCCCGAGACTTAAGACTTGTGGAATCCAGGATCCCAAAACCTTTCTCCCACACATAATTTATAGTAAGTTGAAATGCGTCGTTCCATGCTTATGTAAGCGCATGCTTACGGCACAATAAATCTATTATGTATGTATTTTCCTTGTTTTGGAGTTTCTCATTACCTGTGGTTTACAATAATGACTCCTCTGTTATTTGTGCAAAGTACAAAGTTGCATAACCCAGTGAAAATTAAGCGAGCCCTGTGCAATCTACTCCCAGTCAGGTACTGCAAAAAGGCTCTGCGCTGTTCCATGTGAGCCCTGGCACTTGGTGTTGGCCCTCCCTTCAGTATTTCCTCTCTCTCTATAGTCGAGCTGCAGCACAGCACACTCCTATCTAGAAAGACAAGGCACAATGAGGGTGCTGAACTCATGTTGCCACACACCAGTGAAAGGTCTATTTTGGGACAATGCCTTTGTCACTGCTCTCACCCCCATTTTTTCATTGCTGTTGTACCTTTTCACAATTGAGAAAGCTAAATGCTGAAAATGAAGAATTTCCGATGTAATCTGAGCACACCCAGCAAGGAAGAACTTAAAGGAGAGGGCCCATGTGAAAGACATTCTGGTTTACTGAGTTCAGAGCTGCCTGGAAAACACAATGAGTAGTTCCCTGCAAAGATTTACCAAGCTCTCTTTTGAAGACTCTCCAATTACCCCTCTTCTCACAAGAGAGCTGCTTCAGAGTTTCATTCCTCTGATGATTAGAAACCTGCCTAGGTATTTCTCAGGGTTTTTTTCCACAGAAATTTATATATCCTGTAAATTCAATTGTCTTCCCTCCAGCTTAATCCCAGATATTTACTGGAATTAAATAATCATGTCCCCTCTTCATTGCAAAGATGCAAATTACTGCTGTCAGCTGTCAGCAGTTTGGACTTTAGTTGCGAAATTAACGGCTGCTCTCCCATTACATAGGTTTTTTACACACAAAATTGTTCCAGAGCAGAAAGCAAGAAACCTATTCTATCAAAATTCAGCAGATTTAGCTCTTCTGATGCCAGTAAAGATAACAGTGAAGGAAACTGGTGAGGTCCAGCTTAATATATGATGGACATCTGTGGAATTAAGGCATAGCTGTGTTAAAACAATGCAATTATCAGGTACTTTGCAACATATTGTAGATTAATCAACTTTGACTACCAACAAACTTTGGCATATAAATACCTGTAGGCTACAGTTTTTAATTACAGCAATGTGTATTTTAGCTATCACTATTGTGCGTGGAGATATCACTAGCATCAGTGCCGTGTCTTCCTTTAGCCAAAACTTCAACCTTTTTCTGACTTTTTACTGTTTCATCTAAACTTCTAGATTTCTTTGTCTTCTATACATTTGTCTTATTTTCCACAAGGTATTGATAAATATACTGTATAACACTTCATTTCATCAGCTTTGAGAGTTTTGAGTGATTTTACCCCACAGATATTTCTGCCATACCATGCAAGTTGCTACAGTGATAAACTCTGGAAGGAAAAGCCATTCAAAGGTATTTAAGGGGATAGCATAATTTTGTCCTCACTCTGCAAACTTATTGAATTTTGCATTCATTTCTTCCTAAACACACACTGTAGATATATACTGCTTCATATTTCTTCCTGATCATAGCCATGTTCTAAACCCCTGTGATGCACTCTTAACTCTTGAAACTGATAAATCCAAGGGTGAACTTGCACTTCGTTGTTGCTCATGAGTTGTGCTACTCTGACCTCCCCATTCAAAAAGAAGTGCCTGTGAAGTGCCCACAAACCAAAATCTCAGCGTTCCTGGGCTGCCACTTTCCCTGGAGGATGTGAAGACAGGCTGTGAGATTTTGGTTGTGCAGCCTGGAGAAGGCTTTAGGGACGCACTATAGCTGGTTTCCAGTACCTATAGGGGACCTGCAAGTGAGTTGGAGAGGGGCTTTTCACAGGGGCATGTAGTGATAGAAAAAGGGGGAATGGCTTTAAACTGAAAGGAAGTAGTTTTAAATTAGATATTAGGAAGAAATTCTTTATTGTGAAGGTGATGAGACACTGGAACAGGTTGCACAGAGAAGCTGTGGATGCCCCATCCTTGGAAGTGTTCAAGGCCAGGTTGTACGAAAGCTGCTCTAGTAAAACGTGTCTCTGTCCTTGGCAGGGAGTCAGAACTGGATGTTCTTTAAGGTCCCTTCCAGCCCAAACCATTCTCTGATGCTGTGAATCTACGTGCATGAATTAATTAGCTCAGTTTTACAGTTCTGTACTCTGTGCACTAGAGCATGTTTCACATTACCCAACAGGGCCTGCTGCCAGCAGCATCACCAGGTGTTAATACGGAAATGAGAGGATGCATTAAGGGGTGGATGGAACATGATTACAAAGCTAATGTTTGTGAACCCAAGGGTTTCATTCTGAAAGCAAATGTGAAATTTGAGGAAGCCATAAAGGCTGCCAAACCCAGCAAATCCCTCCTCATACACACCTCTTTACACCTGCAATCTCAAGTAGGGGAGTGTTCTTTCTTAAACTTCAGTTCTGCAAATGCTCACACACAGAGAATATAGGTTTCCTCAGAGCCATCTTGCTGTTTTCCCTGGAAGTACTTTAGTGTGCAAAGCTAAGCAAGCACAAAGAAATGCGAAGTACACAGACTTTCTTTTAAACACTGTCTTAATTCTCCCTTTGTTTATGTCACTGTAAATTTCATGCATACCCTCTGGAGTTAAAACAGGTGGAAGTGATCAAAAGAATAAAATCCACCACAAGAACAAGACCTAAAATGGACACAAATGTCAAATTCAATAGATAGTTTCTTCTAAAGATTCTGTGCCCCATAGATCCTCTGTACAACACCTCAGGGTGCAAACATAACACAATTTATTTAACATTAGCGTAACAGACACCCTCTACCCTTTCTGGCTGCTATGCTAAGTCAAGAGGAAATGTGTCTTCAAGAAATCTTTTTCTTCTTTCTTAATAGATCTCATAAGAAATCAAATCTCTCTTGCACTGAAATCCAGGCCCTACTGAAAATCTCCAGCAAAAACTGACACTGACTTTAAGACACAAATGACAATACCTTAGGTGATGTGATTCAAGGTCTCCGTGACAGCCAGTGACAGCCACTGGAAAGTACAAGGAAAAACACGTTAACAATAGGCCCTGTCCTAGTAAATAACTTTAGTGTTTGGAAAAATATGTTCAAGATTTCATTTATTTTGCATCACTTAGAGAATACCAATCCAAGTCCTCAGGTAAAACTAACCTTGATCCTGTTAGTAGTGTGGGAGAAAAGTATTGCATTTTTCAAAAATGGATGTAGTAAATATTATACCATTAATCCTGGAAAGCAGAAAAAAGAAATAATTCCAACAGAAACAGGACATTCTGATTCATTTGTACAAGTAGCAAGGAAGAAAAGGCAATCTCTAGCTGAGCGTGCTTTATAGGAGAAGCAATTTCCTTCTCCTGCTTTGAACTTTCCCCTGAACACAGAATCCTATACCCAGGAGAAGGATACAGGATACCTCTTCAATGTTAAGTTATGTGCATTTGTATCTGATGAAGGTTTTTAAGACATTTATCTGATCTTCATGAAGTTCTATGGCTTTCATCAGCATTGAAGGTTTTCAAATTCATCTGTGTCCAAAACAGACAAAAGGAAAAGGATGTAGTTTCACTTCTTCTTATCTGAGACTTTAAATAAACAGATATAATCTGTCTATTGTTTGAACCGTAAACAGCTATCTGTTAACAATGACCTTCAGCATGCTATATTGAGAAACTTACACAACATGTAACATATTAAAGTACATTTTTTAATACAAGGGTTCTGCCTCACCTTTTATAATACTTGTAAAACAGAAACTATCAAGAAATGCAAAAGTTTCCAAAGCGCTGTGTTAGAGGAAAAAAAAAGTGGTTGAAGTAAAATACATGATTTCAGTATTTCATGTGTTCTTTCCTCCACTACTAGCAAAGAATCAAAACTAAAAATTCAAGTGCTAGGTCAATTTAACATTTTGACTACTATTAACTATTGTTAATTTTCATTTCCATGCAGAAATGTTTTAACTACAACAGAATGTTGCATCTGAAGACATGCCTTCTCATTTACTTCATTGCCCCTTAACAGTGTCAATATTTAGGCTATCAGAACAGGCAGATAAAGAGGATGGGAAACTCGAGGAGAACATATATCTGTTTAAGGAGCCTGTGGCTAGTGTGGCAATTGCTAAAGAACTTGTAGGAAGAGAAAGGGAGAAGGAATGGATGGTAAGCTTTAAAATGGAAGAGGTTGATGTGAGATGGAATAAAGTTGGTGAAATATCATCTGGCAGTAGTTTCTCGTGAAGGGAAATAGAATCAAAACCACCAGATGAGTAAGTCTCAAGCTTCCCCAAGTTAGAGACTTGGGGAAGAGTGGCTGGGAAATTGCCAGGCAGAAAAGGAAGTGGGGGCATTGGTCAACAGCAGTTTACAGGAGCCAAGAAGGCCCAGGTGGCCAAGAAGGGCGATGGCATCCTGGCCTGGATCAGCACTGGTGTGGCCAGCAGGAGCAGGGCAGTGACCGTCCCCCTGTACTCAGCACTGCTGAGGCCACACCTCCAATCCTGTGCTCAGTTCTGGGCCCCTCACTGCAGGAAAGACATTGAGGGGCTGGAGCGTGTCCAGAGAAGGGCAACGGAGCTGGGGAAGGGTCTGGAGCACAAGTCCTGTGAGGAGCAGCTGAGGGAGCTGGGGGTGTTCAGCCTGGAGAAAAGGAGGCTCAGGGGGACCTTACTGCTCTCTGCAACTGCCTGGTGGGCAGGAGGGATTGGTCTCTTCTCCCAGGCTACAAGCAATAGCATGTGAGGAAATAGCCTCAAGTTGCACCAAGGGAGGTCTGGATATTGGGAAGATTTTTTTTCACAGAAATGATTGTGAATCATTGGAACAGTCTGCCCAGGCAAGTGGTAGAGTCATGAGATCTGGAGGTATTTAAAAGACATATAGACATGGTCCTTGGAGTCATGGTTTAGTGGTGAACACAGCAGTGCTGGGTTAACAGTTGTACTTTATGATCTTTTCCAGCCTAAATGATCCTAAATAGGAAAGGAAGTCCCTTGAAAATAAGCATTATTTTCTTTAAAAAAATAATGTAGTTATTAAACACTTTGCTCTGTCAAAGTGTGACTTTAGAAGCTGAAAGTAGAAGCTGTTACAATCTTGGAAAAATTTCTGAACTGAGGATCAGAAATAGATTATATAATCCCCATTATGGAAGAAGGAAGGACCCAGGACTTAATATTTTCTACAGTTTGTTTCAGCTGACTGAAGCATTTTCTATTGCCTATTTTAGGACAGGATAAATAATTTCCTAGTCATGCTTGTTTGTCATTCTTTTCAATATAGAAAGCACATGTGACCAGCTAACATTAGAGGGCTACCTTGCTCATGAGCTTGTAGACACTGATGTAGCAATCAGACAGGGAGAAGTTTCCCAGCCAACTGATTCATACTCGTCTGCCCACTCATCCTCTAATGCATCCACAAAAGAAAACAAAAAAAAATCAAAAAGAAAAAAACCCCACAAAACAAAACAACACAACAAAAACCCAAATAAACAAAATCCCAAACAAAAACAAACAAAAAAGACAAAACAAAAACCCACACACAAACAAACCCATGGAGGTACGGATATATGAAATAATGCAAATTTAACTGGCATAAAGCTGAATGCCTGGCGGAGAATGTAGAGAAGGATAAAAATGTATTTTGAAGAATAGATAGAGAGGAATACCACAATAACTCGGAGGGACCACTGGGAAAACTTTAACATTCTAGAAATTTTTGAATTTGTGTCTTGTCCTTGTCTGAAGGATCTCAGACACTGCCCATGAACAATTGAATCAAAGTTCCAGGAGAAGAGAGTGAAGATGAGCTGCTAGGAATAGAGATGTGGCATAAACCACACAGGACTAAGGGGCAACACTCTGTGGCTCATTTCATTGAATAGTATAGAGAGTGGGAAGAAAGACATTTCCATGTTGTTTTGTAAGTAGGTTCAACAAGACAGAGAATGTGAAGATCAGTGACCCTGTAGATCTGAGATGATGTCATGGTAATTTGCCATAAATGAGAAACTATGGGTTTAGAGAGAAACTGGTAATCTCCAGTTCATTGTTATAAATTTGTCAAAAGGTATAGGTTTTCACTGTAATTGGCATTTCCAATTAGTTACTTGATCTTTCCTTCCAGTAAGTGCTCAAAGACTAATTGCTCTCCATTATGCAAATGTTCACCCCACACAAACAAGGGTGCACACCTGAAAAGTAAAATAATGTGAGTTTTAATGGTGAATCAGAGAACACAAAAGTATCTGTATTCATTGCCTTTGAGTTCAGCTAAGTCTTTATCAGACACTCCACATAATTAAACTTCTGCATCTTAGAACACAAAACTCAGCATAATTGGATCCCTGTGTTATGCAAAAGTTTCACTGCCAAGCCAGGAAGCACAGCTCATGCACTGTGAGTGGTGAGACAAATCACACTTGACAAACTCAGATCAGTCAAAGTAAACAGTTTTGAAGCAAACATAGTTTGCAACCTAGTCTTCAACAAGCTGTGAAGAATGAATGCATTCATTAGCAATCTAATAGTTGAGCCTAAGTACACTGCAGGTTTGTATAGAGATCATTTCTATAACAAGGTCATTAAGAACTCCCTAGCCTCATGTTTGTGCAACTTTTGTCAAATCTAGAGTTGAGGAACTGGGCTGGAAAATTTGATTTGAGAATGTGAAGAGATTCACAGTGGGAAATGCAACCCAGAAATCTATTATTTCAACTACAGAAGGCTGGCATCCTCACCAAATGCTGGTTAACTTAAGTAGTCCTGGGACTTCTCAGGAGGGAATAGGGTTTTGCATGATTAGGTCCTAATTGGAGGAAGTGCTTGCTTCACTGTTTCATATAACACACATAGCTGCACATCTATTGAATTTTCTGGACTGGATTTTAATGAACAACTCTTTGCCATATAATTATTTTTGTTTCCTCCTAGCTAGGCTTTTAGGAAGAGTAGAAGATGAAAAGATTGTTACTCTTCTTCCACTAAATTTCAATTTAAACCCACTAAATTGATGTGTCCTAATTTCTGTAGATTACATTCTCCTGGCAACAACGCAGAAAGTAGGGAATAAGATTGTTCTGGGTCTGCTGAGTAGAGGAACACTCAAACAAAAACACTTGTTTGCCATGAAACACATTGAGCCACATTAAGTACAAATGGTAAATGCAAATATTGCAAAAGAAATTGCTATAGAAGAGAAAAGGTGCTGGTGCAGAGAGTACAAGTTAAGACTGACTGTCCAAAAATTGCCCTTTTCTGTGGTGTTAGCCTTGCATTAACTATCCTTCCTAATGGTTTAAGACAATGCCAGAGGTACATCCTGTTAATGCACAGGGATGGCTCTGTAAGATCACAAGGAGTTAAGCATTCAAGCCATGTTTTGACGTAGCTTCTTGAAGTTTTGACATTCACCTTATCTCATTTCAAAGACAAGGAACTGGTTATACACACCTTAATTTCCAGTCAAAATACCCATTGTCCCAGTCAGATCCCTTTAGAAATATTGTGTACCTTCCTTTTCCAAACATAAAAAACATATTTGAAGGTACATCTTTATTCCAAAAAAAATATTCAAATGTCCAAGAATCAAATCCTACAAATATTTACAGTCAGGGTAGCTGCATTAGTAGTAAGATTACAAGATAGGGCGATCAACACTAAGTCTTTGGAGCAATATATCTCATCTTAAATCTCTCATTAGCAGGAATTTGCATTTGGACATCAGATTACAGATAAACTGGTTTGCTCAATACTCAAAAAAACACTTTTGTAGGTCTGCTGGTGTTTCAGTCAGACAAAATATTTTGTTTGACCTGAAATATTTTATTTGCTTCTTTTAAAATTTTAGACACTGTAGCTTTGAAATATCATGAGTAGCATTCAACTATTTTACTTCAAAGTTGCAAAATAGCCAAATATTTGGGAAGTGCTGAAATTATTTAATGAACTAGGGCTGAGTTCACAAACTCTTCTATGCAACATGAAAGTGCATTGTTTTAACAGATGGCTCATTTCTCTGGGAGAATTCAGCCCATTCTGCTCCTGCTGCAATTTGAAATATGTTAGCAAAATGCATCCTCTCTGTTTCTGCACTGCAGGTACATTTGCACGAGGTGTATCCACACATCACCAGTTGTTAGTGACAAGAGACAAAGCGTAAATTTGACTGGAAATCAAATCTTGACAGAATCTTTGTTTGGAGTTAGTTATCACCAGTTATGTAGAAGTGCATTTTTCTTCACTCTTTGAGTACACTAACAACAACTTTCTTCCTAAAATATTTGATCCATCTATTGTCATACTGCCATCTCCATAATAGTCTTGGGCTCAGAAGTGGACTCCAGCTTACACAAAATATAAGTAGACATAAATCATTTACAGGAAGATTAAATCATATCCACAGAGCCAGAGAAAGACAGTGGGGGAAACTGGTTGTGAAAAGGAAGTTCTGTCAGAAGATAAAAAGATAGTAGCTCAGTTTTCCTCATTTTGTTAAACTCCGGACTGTAATTTTGATTAACCTTGCAATACAAACCTGAAGGAATAACTTAATATGATTTTTCCTCAGCAAAAGGAGTTGCAAACTCTTTCACAGCCTGGAAGGCACAAAAATAAAGAAGGCAGGGCCCCACAAGTGCTATATGAGGCTCCGAGGACTGCTGCAGACTTTGTGGGCCAGGTCCTGATCTCATTGCCCTGGCTAAGCTGCCGGACCGCAGTCTTAGCCGAGCTAGTGGAAAAGGGTGGAGAAATAAGTTATTTGTTATCAACAAGAGTTGGTGATATCTATGATGCAGTGCTGTATTCCTCACTCAGGCAGACCATCTCTTTATGGACAGAAGGTGAATAGGCCTACAGTAGATGAAGGGCACTTAATTTGCTCCCAAGAATTGATTTGACTCCAAAGGGTTACTTCAGGTTGATTCACAAGACAGCTGAGGCCCTCATAAGTCAAAGTCTGTGGTTATGTTACAGACATGAAAAAGCAGAACAACATGTGCGTCACCGTCAGACAGAAATACCACAGTATTTCTGATCATCCTTTTGGATGTTTGATTTTGGAATAACCATGGATAAACACTATATAATTTTATTTTCAAGAATAACCTTAGATACTATAGTATCCTCAGCTGCATTAAAAGCAGAGTAGCCAGCAGGACAAGGGACATGATTCTCCCATTCCCCTCTGCTCTAATAAAAAGCCACCTGGAGAAGGATGTAGACCTGATGGAGTGAGCCAGGAGACAGCCATGAGAATGGTCAGAGGGCTGAAGCAGGCTGAGAGAGTCGGGGCTGTTCAACCTGGGTAGGAGAAGGCTCTGGGGAGACCTTAGGGACACCATCAAGTACCTACAGGGGGTTACGAGAGAGGTGGAAAGGGACTTCCTGCAAGGCCACATGGTGATAGGACATTTGGGAATGGCTTTAAACTGAAAGGGAGGAGATTTTTATTAGATATAAGGAAAAAATTCTTTGCTGTGAGGGAAGTGAAACAATGGAAGAGGTTACTCAAAGTAGTGCATGTCCCATTCCTGGAAGTATTCAAGACCAGTTGGATGGGGCTCTGAGCATCCTGGTTGGATGGAAGGTGTCCCTGGCCATGGCAAGGTGGGCTGGAAGCAGATGATCTTCAAGGTCTCTTCCAACTCCAACCACTCTATGATTCTATAAGAACTTGTGAGGTAGGATTTTCTCTTAATGACTGACTTCTGTGTCCTCTGACCCCAACATGTGGCTACTTTCAGGCAGACTGGCTCCTGTCAGTTCCCTGTTGCACTTGCAGTGCTCTTCAGCTCCCTCCAATGCTAATTCTGAACAGCAACTCACATCCAGAAATGGCTTCGTGTCTTTCAACAGGATAGCCTGAGATGTGGGTTGGAGTAGCAAATGTGTGTCTGGGCATGAGGTTTCCTGTGTTCCCCAGCCTGTGTTGATAGCAATTTCACTCCTGCTGCCTTCCTTACCACTACTCAGTCAGTGTTAACAGAAAATAGAAATTACAAAACCTATGTATTTGCTTCTGAATTTGTATTTGAATTTTTTGCCTAAGATATTATCATTCTTAGGTTTTCTTCCAGAGGCTAGACATATTGCCTCTTGTTTTGACTATCTAGTTCCTGCCATGAACAAACTCTGAACCTGCTGTTTTCGAACAGCAATATCTGCCACAGGTTTATAGATAGTTCTACAGGGGGAGCTAAGAGCTATGTTCCATGCGTTAGAAATATGACCAAATTAATGCAAATTTTCTTTCAGTTTCATATTCCTGGAAAGTTGGATGCTCAGAAAGTCACAAAGATAAACAGTCTCAATGTGGAATTCCTGATGTGGAGACATAGTAATTTTCTCCCTCTTCTTGGTTTCATATGAATGTGACAGCTTGCTCTTTGTCATCCTTACCCACTGGCTGCAGAGCTAATACTGGCTGCATTGCTCTAGAGTTGTAGAATTGTAACACAGTAGAAAGGTGTCCTCTTTTGGTAATACTTGAAATGCTTTACTCTGATGAAAATTTAATTGACGAAAAATTTTAGAAACAAAAAAATCTATTCAACAAATTGAATATGCTCTGCCTTCTGCACTGTCAGTGTGATTGCTGTAGTCATACTCACATAACCTCACATCTTTTGAAATTTCAAAGAAACATCAACTAATACACGGTCAAAACATACATGCACATTAAATAATGGAAGTGAGAAAGGAAAGAATAACCGTGGTGCTCAGCTGAGCACTATGCAGTGTGTCTATCAGCAGTTTCATGCTGTGATGCCATCGCTGTGCTGCTCCCCTGGGAGCTCTCTGCTTGGATCTCTCTCATTCCCCAGCGCATTTCCTTCTCCCTGAACTATTTTCTTGGGAATCAACCTGAGCATCACTTCCTGGTCCTGCATTGCAAAAGTACATGTTCCCATTAGCATTTAATATTTGAATTTTGACCCTCAAAAGTGCTGGTCAGAAGAGAGATAGTGACACTCTAACATCTCTGTTTACTTTGTTATTCTAAAAGCATAAGATGATGACATTACCCCAAACGCCCATAAAGTGACATAGACATTTTCCCAGAATTGTCTGAACAATAAAATACAACTGCATGTAATTCAAAAGCAAGAACCCTTTTGCTCTGCTAGCTAGGGGAATGCTGTGATTATCATCCAAAATAAATATTTGAAATAAATCTGACTAAAAATTTTGCTTTGACAGAAAGGATAGTAAAAGACAGAGATGCAGAGCATTTTTAGGGAAAAAAAGCTTTTGACTTTTTTTAAAAAACTGCTTCCTGAAGCCACATAGTCAAAATTCATTCTGGGTCAACCTTCATTGCTCTGAGAAATTGGACCATTAGGCAATGCTGTTTTAGAACACTCCATTTCATGGTCACTACAGAACAGATGCAGGACTTCAAAGCATGTGGCCAAAAGCCAATTTTTTCACCTATTACCAGATTGCAACCTTTCCTTTATGATATGTGTAGGCTTTGAGCAGTGCTCTATATCATTGTCACCTTGATTTGAGATTGCAATGCAGCATTACCTTCAGACTAATAAATGCATATTAAAATAAATGTAAATAACACATTTCGTGTCAGTCTCTTTAAACAATACCTAAAGGTACATTACAGTAACTCTTCAGGATAGGATGAGCACCTGTGGCTTCCTTATATCAGCAGACAATTTTCCCCACACAAAGGGAAATTGCAGTGACAACAGCTTTGGGTGTACTTAGTGCTATTTTTATGAGGCTTTAAACAAAACAGAACTTCCTAGACTGGATAATAAAATATTTGTATATCAATATAGATATTTTTAAACTTTCCTTATATACAGTGATACAGATGCATCAGGAAGAGGTGACAAATAGTCAAAAGGAACTCTAAGGAACTCAAGGGATGCGACACCTCTAAAATCCTTATAACTGCAAAGTGAGGACACCAATACCAAAAAACCAGTTTCTAAAGGTATTTGATTTCTCTGTGTTGGTGGTTTGTTTTTATTGTTTTGTTCTTAGGTTTTGGTTTAGTTTTGTTGGGGTTTTTCTTTTGTGTATCAGCTTTCAAAGAGAAGGTTTTCTCCTTAGAGAAATGATGAGAATCTTCCTGCTATGTTGATGCCTTAAGTTTTAGCTTTCATATATTC
>VYZP01029710.1:0-110788 GCA_013400635.1 Hypocryptadius cinnamomeus
GGGATCACAAAGGATAATCCTTGCTCCGGCGCTCCTCAGGGATAACCAGAGGTGATTTAGCTGTCACCTCCAAGGCCCTATCTTTCCTGAGGGGACCCAGCTGTGGGAGGTGCCATGTACTCTTTGGAAAGCATGCCTGAGGACAAAAAAATTGTTTCAGTGGTGGGATAAGGGCCTTGGTCCTGGGAAGGGGAAGCCACCTCTGCAGGGTGCAGCTCAGGGTGCAGCATCCTGGTGGTGGGGCAGCTGGTGGTGGGGCAGCTGAAGAGATCTCCTGGACCCAGGGCCATGCATCTCCCCTCAGCCATACATCCATGGCATGCATTTACCTCAGGAGATCTCCCACATGTGCACCCCCAGCAAATTTCTTTCCTCCTGCCATGGCTGGGAATGGCACCTCCTCTCCGTACCCACACGTGTGGCTGGCCAGTGCTGGGAAAAGCCCCAGATTAACCTGTGTGACAAAACAGAGTCTGTCACCCTGCCTGGGAGGAGGAATAGATCCCAACCCCGCCCAGCTGCCTGGGTGGGAAGAAAGCAGTTATTACTGTAAACTCCATATACATTATTTATCAAATGAAGTCCCTGCAGCAGGACTGTGATTCATGTCTCTGCTCCAGCTTGCTCGTGTTCTCTCTGTCTTTTCAATGGGATGTGATGGAAAAATCTTTGCAGGCTGCTTGTGGTCACTGACCAAAGGTTGTTCCCCTCCTGAGGAGATCCTGCAGGTCCCCAAAAGGGCCTGGAATAAGCCTTGCCCAGGGAAAATCACCCTCCAGCCAGCTCCACCATAGCAGCTTTGTTCCAGCCTCAAATCTGTTCCACAAGTATCTGCTGCTGCTGCTCTTTACATTCCAGGGAAATTACAATGGGAAGGCAAGTAGAAAATATCAATTATTGGAAGGTTCAAACTGCACAACCCCTGCTGCTACCTGCCAGGTTGCATGTGCATGTAAATTGAGTGTAACGTGCTGTTTAGTTTGAGTAATACATTAAAAATAAAGGAAAATCTGAATTTTTTTTCCAGTATGGGGCTTATAGAGCAGGTGGGGAAAAGTCACAGCGTACTCAACTGTGATCACATTAGCTCTACTTCATCTCTGTCATGTAAAATTACATGTGAAGGGAAAATTAATGAAAAATGCACCATATGAACATTCCTTGTCCATCCCCCTGGCTTTGGGTAAGGGTATAAATGACTTGGCAGACCAAAGAGCAAATAAAGAAACCTGTGCTTGTTTGACTTCAGCAGGTGGGCCTGCTTTCACTGAAAGCAAACCGAGTTCCTGTGTGCTCCTGCTCAGAGTTCCCAGGGGAACATGCTGCAATGCACAAATTATGGTTAAAAAAACTAGGGAAATAGTAGGGAAGGGATCATCCTCTGCTGGTCCACAGCACTGTTCTCCATTTAAATGGAGGTTGTATGGGGTGGTTGTATGCGGTGACAGAGGTTAAGGTGCATCCAAGCTCTTCAAGGTGACTTTGTGCTTCATTGCACTCCCCTTTATCTTCATCAAGGCACATGCTCAGTCTGTGCTGGGGGTAATGGGTGGCAGCATTTTGGCATAGAAGCATCCCAAGCCAGGTTTGCATCCGCTTCAGCTCAGCCCCGAGGAGGTCTGGGGTGATTTGCAGGCTCTAATGCAACGTGACAGCCAAGCACCAGCCAGATGAGCACGAGGACTCGCTGCCGGAATGCTGGGAGCAAATGGGGAAAAAGCCCCGTGCCCATGGCTGGGAGTGATCCAAATCCCCGTGGCTGGTTATGGGGTGTGAGTTCACAGCATAGCTGAGGTGGGGTGAGTGAGCCATGGAGGCTCTCGTGCCCGGATTTCTCCATGCAGGAGTGTCTTGGTTTGGAAAGACAGGTGTCTGNGTGCAGGGACACTCAATGGCCATGAACAGGAGATAATTAATAATGAATGGTCCATGAACAGAAGAGATCTCCTGGAGGGAGGATTGGCTGTGGAGGATAAAGAAAACTGCCCAATGAACAGGAGATAACTGCCCCAGCTCTGACAGATGGGAACAGAACACACACCCAGCCACATCTTCCAGCCTAAGACAAGGAGGATGAGTGGACACCACATTGACAGGTCCCGCCTTATCCTGACATCTGCAAGTCTCTGCCTGTGCATCAACATGCAGACAGACAGAGGGATGACACTGAGTGGGGAATGGGAAGAGGTGACAAAGTTGTGGCTGTTGGAGAGGGAGAAGAAGGGAGGTTTGTCTGTCCTGGGCAGCAGCACCTTTGCAGTACTGTGTTAGTGGAGTCCACACCACGCAGGTCCTACATTGCCCTCCAAAATTAATTACCAGTGCCTCTGCTGAAGATAAAACTGAAATCATATTTATTTTTGTGCTTACATTCTTGTTGCCATGTAATTAAGTGCTACCATGTAATTAAAGAGGATTTAGAGGGTATTTATGTCCTGTGATGCTCCACAATTGCAGCTAATTTCTCATTTACAGCTTCTAAGCATCTCCAGTGGAACTCCAGGAGCTGCTGGGGCAGGGACAATGGCCATCATGGGGCTTGGGAACACAGTGCAGAGCTTTAGCACTGAAGGCTAGCATCTTGAAAGGTCTGTCCCCATCCCAAAATCTTACTTCAGAAAGTTAAACTCTCCCCAGGCACAGGGCAGGAGTGATGACCCAGAAGCACCTCAATGTGCAAATGGAGGTGCTGGTGAGAACAGCAGCAGGAGCTATCCCAATCTCTGTCCCCAGCTCTCTCCTTGGTAAAACTCCTTAAACTCCCAGAGACACCATGTAAGGATGAAATAAACCCTTCTGCAACATGCAGGCCTGCTGGGGGGGTTCATTTCACAGCTCCATGTCAATAAATACATGGTGTGAAGTGCAGGATGTGAGGACTTTGTCCAGGCAGGAAGACACGAAGCACAGGGCTGTCCTGGCAGCAGGGCAGCCGAGGCCATCTCCAACAGACATCAAATCTTAGTGCTCAAAGGCTAGGCTTGGTGCCAGGCTGGCGAATACTCACCTGCCACAACTCAAAACACATGCCCAGCCTCACAAGCTGGTGTGGAAGAGCTCAGTGTTAGCAGGCAGCGACTCCCATCAGGAAATGGGATTTCAGGCACCACTGGACCAGGGTGGTACACACAGACCCAGAGGGGAATGGCTCACCTTCCTTTGGACACTATGGGTGTTTCTAGGTCTTCATGTTTGTGTTGGAGGAGAGAGGAAAGCCTTTAACCATGAGCCATCCTGTGCCACACCTGTGTTTGCAGCCTGTGGGGCATCCCAGCATCGCCCACGGGGCACTGGGCTGGTGACAGTGAAGAGGGACAGGCAGTGGCCAGACCAGGCTCACTGCTAACAGCTTTCACTATGAAATTGGGCACACACCTTGGTCTTCAGTATAAAATTAGGTGCCCACCTTGACAAGCCAGTCACAGAAGCAAGTTTTGCACTGAGCAAGAACTCCTTTGTGGCGTGTGTTTAAACACGGTTTGAACGGGGAGCTGATAACGTACCTGTAAATAAATAAATAAATAAATAAATAAATGAAAATGAAGACAGCACCAAAATTTGCTCTTTAAAATGCAGGGATAGGCTCAGATTAGAGCTGGCACCCTCACTAAAATAAGACTTAACCTGGTGATTCACAGACTTTGCAGGGGAGCAGGCAGGAGGCAGCTGCTGAGGTGATGTGAAAGCAGACATGCTGGATGCAGACTAAGTGTGAAAATAAAAGGAGATTCCCCCAAAAACCACTGCACTAAGCCATAGCTTGCTTTCCTGTGGGAGTTTACAGAGGCTATTGATATATTCCATGGCAATTCAATAAAAGAATATGTAATGAAAGCAAGGCATAACGTAGGTTGCAATGACAGAAGTGTGTGTGAATTTTTAAACTGGCAGAATTTGCAGTCAGTTGGGAGATCCATAGATTTCTTCATCTGCATGTAGTTAGGGAAAACTGGTAAAAGCATCAAAGTATTTCATCCTTAAACATGTTCACTGGTCAGCAGGGTGAAAATCATTTCTCCTCTGAGGGCTGATGGTGACAGCATGGAATGGAAACACTCAGTTGTGTTTTTCTGGAGTGGTGCAGGTTTCCTCGTTGCTCCTCAGCTTCGGCCCCGTAGGTCCACAGGATCTGGCAATCAAGCAACCACTGTTACAGTGGATGGTTTGCTTCTCTAATCTTTCCACCTCCTTTAATTTCCCCAAAATCCTGCAACAGGCTGTGCTTAGAGGGGTGATAAGGATTGCAGTTAAGCAGAGGGTGCAGAAGGAGTTGATAAGGGAGAAGGCTTTATTTGTTTTCAAGCAGCAAGGATCTTCACTCTTCCCCTGGAATTAATACAATGAAAACCTTTTTAAACAGACAAACTACACATCAGTAGCTCAGTCATAACTGGGCACCAGTGCTGTTTCCCCTCACAAAGCTGCAGGAGGGAACTGGTCTGCAGGACATGCTGCATGCAGGAGGATCCTACTGCTGCAGACCAGTCTAATGACACAAATTTGCAGCAGTTTCAGCTGCTGAGGAGAATTATTTCCACTATTTCTCCGTTAGCAGCTGCTGCAATGAAGCAGCTCTTCTTTCCAGCAGGAAGTGCAACTTCTTTCCAGTGGGACAGGAAAGTCACTAGAGCTTCTTGCTGAATCACAAAGCAAAGCAAAAGCAAGGCACACACCACAGGGTCTGAGAATCCTGGAATCATTTGGGTTGGAAAAGACCTCTAAGATCAGGGTCCAACCATTAATTTGGCACTGCCAAGCCCACCACTAAACTATGTCCCCAGTGCCATATATACAGGTTTTTAAAAAATCCCTCCAAGGATGGTGATTCACCCCTTCCCTGGGTGCCAGTGCCTTGCCATGTACACACCCTCACCTGCCATGGCTGAAGGACATGGCACCCAGGAGAGATTTCCATGCCAAGGCAGTAATGATGCTGATGGATGGGAATGATGATTTGCCCTAAACCAGTGAGTACTGCAGCCTCACTTTGGAGATCCCAAAAAAACTCCTGAGCTGGGATTCTGAGCTTGCAATGCAATCCATGTCAGTTTTCCAGCTGTGTGATCACCTTGGAATGAAAAGTCTACAGCTGGGAAGCCAACCAGGGATAGCATGGAGCTGAATTTCCTTCCCAATGAGCACAAGAGGAAAGCTGCATGGGCTGCATGCTGCCATAGCATGGAACAGGCACCATCTGCACTGAGCTCTTGGCTTGGGCAGCCTTGAAAACCATCCACCAGCAGGGGGTTTTGGCTTATGGAAAACCTGCAGGACACTTTTCAACATAAAAGTCCAAATAATACACCCAGAGGATTCCCACATCACCACAGCCTGGGGTCACTGCCACCATTCACAGCAGTGGGAGCAAATCCACCACAGAGGCCTGGCTCCTGCCAGTTGTGCTCAGCAGGGAGCACATCCCAGCTCTGATCACACGGTTCAGGGACTGCTGCCTGCTAGCAAATACCTGCTTGCTCCTGCCATGCCGAGGAAGCAGGCAGCAAACTCTGTTTCTTGATGGTTTGTTGGTCAGCATCGAGGATTAACTCCAAATAAATCTGATTTTCCAGTTGGTCATCTGCACCAAACAGCAGGGCTTGGGGCTTACCTGGTGTTCAGAAAAAGGGAATGCAATGACTGTACATAAATATATATACACACATATCCATCCCTATGTGCTCTGGGTAGATTAAAAGGTTTCTCACTCAAAAAAAAAAAAGCCTGTTCACTTCATTTTCACATCTTTAGTGACTTCAAAAACATTTTAATACACAATATATGGCTGAAGAAACAAATATTTTCCTTTCTCAGACATCTTCCCAGGCAACATTTGACTTTTTTTTTTTTTAACCAAAGCAATTCATCAAAACTGCCATGAAATTCGAAATATTGTTGGACCATCCAAATATTAAACTGTCCCCACAAAATGCCACGGACAAAACTGCTGGCACCATACTCATTGTGCAGATCTGATGTCTCTGCACCCACCCTGCAAAAGCCCAGTTTGCATTTGCTACATTCACGTTGCTGAGTTATAAAAAAAGGGCTGCAGATGCTGCATTTTGGGGGGATGCTGTTCCCCCCACCCCCCAAACCACTGCCACACCATTAATGACTTTCTCAGCACAGCTGCTCCAAGCATCCTCACACACAGATTTCCTTTTGCATTCATCCTCATAAAGCTGCTCACACAGATACAGCCCATCAGCAAAATGTAAAAATAACTGAAAAGATATAATTAGGGTGGATGTGCTGTGGATTTAATAGGGTTTTTATATTTCTTCCTTTGCTGGCCCATAAGGCACAAATCCTGGGTGGAGAGAGGCTGATGGGGAGGGAAAGAGAGAGCTTTGCTGTGGTACATGTTTGGCAAAACCCTCAAATATTTTTCTCAGTTTTCTATTGCCTGTATTTTTTATTGAGCACCACAGAGAAATTGCAGCAGATTGATTCTTTCACAGCTCCCCAAAGTTGAAATGCTTTGGAGCCAAAGCTCAGTGCCTGCCAAACTTCATAATTAACTGTAATAACTCTTTAATTTGAACTTGAATTCAAACACCCATATTTTAGGGGGATTGTAGGGAAAAAAAGAAAAAAAAAAGAAAAAAAAAAAGAGCAAAACAAACCAAAGGTAACCAGTTCTGGTAAAATATAGAAGCAGCCCCAAGCTTGTGCTGTGCCAGAGGCAACTGGAGATCAGCTGTCCAATCCTGTTTACACAGGAGGCCATTCTGGGGTGGAGAGGCATTGTGTCAGTCCAGCAGAAAGTGAAGGAGAAGGACATTGACATCAGACACCAGGAAAGTGACAGGCTCAAAGCTGCCTTCACTGCCCTGGATGGGAGGTTTTCCAAGGCCACCTCTAGGGATGAAGGGATCAAAGCCATCAAGAAGGCCATTAGCTGGGAGTTTTAGCTGAGCTTGGGGACAACAAAGCCGTAATTAAAAAAAAGACTAAAAGCAACCTAGGTGAATTTGCTCTAATGTAACCAGTTTTACACATTAAGTGGCACAGAAATTGGCTTCTTTTCCTTGTGAAGGAGGGGTGAAAAACATCCAGTCCTGGACCTGTTTCCCCCACCAATGGTTTTTAATGGTTCTGTCACTGCAGTGTGAGCTGGACTGGGGAGCATCAGGAGCACAGGAAAATGAGGAAGCCAAAAGAGGAATGTTCATGCAACTTCTCTTCCCAGGTAGACACAACTCAAGCTGTCAGACTGCTCATGCAGCCCCAGAGCCCTCCCAGCCCACCCTGGCTGAGCTCACTGTGATGGGTCCTTTAGGGAAAAGCAAAGTGTTGACAGGAGGAGCAGGAGACAGAGCAGGACCAGACAGGGAATGGAGATGACAGAGCTCAGGAATGCATTCACAAATTTGGCAGGGCTTCAGAGCTGTCAGCCCAAGCCTCTGGGAAGAAGTTGAGGATTAATAGGGATATCTGGCCTGCTCTGGGTTGGAGGACACCAAGGAGCATCCACCTGCCCTGTTGATTCAGCCTGGTTTGAGCTAGGGTCAGCCTGAACCATGGTGACTTTTCACCATTTCACAACTAAGAGCCAGTGATATTACAAGAAATCTCCTTAGCATAATTCCCCAGGGATGCCAACGTTCCGACAGCACCATGCCCTGCCCAAGGGGCAGGAGGGAATGCCATGACTTGCCACTCAGAACCGAGAGCTGGGCAGCTGTAATGAATGTGCTGATAAAGAGATTCAGATCAATAAGCCTGGCAGCTCCTAGCAGCAGATGAATGGCTTTGGTCTGTGGGTTACAGAGTTGTTAAGTGCCCAACCACCCTGCTCACTGTCATTAGCGAGCAATGCTAGAGTGTGTGTCTGCTCACCCACCATCCATCTCCCACTCCCTCATTCCTGCATCCACACTGAACCCTTCTCCCCCATCCAGCTGTGCTCACAAACAGGCTCTGATGTCTCTCAGAGCTGAGATCCTCAGAGGGGGAGAGGAAGGATTTCCTGTGCCTAAGCTGCTCCTGTAATCCCGCTAGGAGTTTTCCTTTGAAGCACTGGCCTGGCTCGGAGCAGCTGGCCCATGGCCACAATTACTTCCACTCTGAGCACACACAAAAAGCCAAGTGAGAGGCCAAGGAGGGGGTGCTGAGATTTGAGCACCAACGAGTCAATCAAAGGCAGTCGGTGTTCATTAGTCCCTGTGCCTTCCCCTGCCACGGCTGCCCCATTATGCAGGGACAAGGAGTCTCTCCCTGGGTCAGCCAGGGCCACCCAGGAGCCAGCAGAGAGCCCAGAAGGCAGAGGACAACTTGAGGGAGTCAGGTCTGAGAATGCAGCCCCAAAGTGACCCTTACAGAACCTGTTTTCTGTGAGCATGGTCACAGCCATCCCATTGCAGAGTCATTTCCGTTTTTCTTGCTTTTCCTCAAACCAAGGGAAAAAAGAGAGCCTCCCAAAGGAGTCCCAGGTGTTGTTGGAGAGAAACCAGCAAACATATTTTCATTCAGCAGCAGAGTAGTGGGGGAGGCAGGGATGTTCTCTCCAGGGAGCTGGAGAGGAGCTCCAGAGCAGGAGGGCCATTAGAAGGAAGAGATAGCAATTGCTCAAGGTTATGGCAGTGGCAGAGGGTGGCAAAGTAAGATGTGGTAAGTGGCCCAGAGGTGAGTATTTGGTGCTTTGATAGTATCAGATTAATTGTTTCCTAAATAAAAAAAAAGCAGTAACAACAAGAATCTGTCTTCATCACTGCTCAAGGGCTATGACAAGGTCTTCCCACCAGCCATGGGTTCCATTCAGGGCGGATTTAGGCTCCACCAATGTCACAGTTGGGATGGCCACAATACACAGAGTAACATCATACAATTTCAGAAAGCTGCAACCCATACAGAGTAACACCAGACCACTTCAGAAGGCTGCAAGTGTCTGCTCCTCTTGTTCTTTAGCCCAACCTTTTATCCCCTCCTGTTGATGCACTGCACCTGTGTGCCCTCTGTTCCCTTTGGTGGTTGCTCAGTGCCCTGGGCACTCCATGGCTCATTGCTGTCAGTGCTGCTCACCTGCTGCTCACAGCTGTGCCCACTGGGGATGAGGCTGGGCCACAGCCCCACTCCCATTACCACAAACTGTGTCCCTACACACCAAGGCCAGCAGGACTGCACGTGGGTGAATTGGCCCCACATTTGTCTAGATAGCTGCCAAGAAGGATTTGCCTCTCTGTGCTGAGCATGGTCTCGAGGCCAACACCAACCACGCTCTTTTGCTTCTGTGTTCCCAGGTCCTCCCCGCTCTTGGCTGACCAAGACTAGCTTGGAAGGCTCTTCCTTCTCCCAGGAAAATGGGGACTGATGGTGAAAACCCGATCCTGAGGAGTGTGGTCATCAGCTTCAACTTGCTCCTGCTGGGCGCTGTCCTCAAGCCTTTTGAGTGCCGTCTGGAGATGACGACAGAGCCGGCCGAGAGGACAGCGGTGGAGGAGGCAGGTGGCCTCGCCAACTGCAGCCCACCTATCAAAGAGCAGCCCATGGTCTTCCACCACATCTACAACATCAACATCCCACTGGACAGCTGCTGCTCATCCATGTTCAAGTCTTCGGCCGAGGAGGTGAGTTCAGAAGACGAGCGGCTGGCAGAGTACACGGAGCAGACCTCCGACAGCGAGAGCCAGGTCACCTTCACCCACAGGATAAACATGCCCAAGCAGGCCTGCAAGTGCTCCACCTCCCTCCCATCCCTGCAGGAGCTGCTGAGCAGGATTGAGATGCTGGAGAGGGAGGTCTCCATCCTCCGGGACCAATGCACCTCCAATTGCTGCCAAGACAATGCAGCCACAGGTAGTAATGCCATCCTGTTAGCTCTTGCTGGGGACTGAGGGCTTGAGCGAAAGGCAGGAGAAATAATGCAAAACCTGATGATGCCACTCAGAGTGGTGACACAGGAAAACCAATGTTTACCCACGATGGGGCTGTGGCTTTAGTGGAAAAACTCAGCTTAAGTCCTCTAAGCCAGGAAAAATCCTGGGAAGGCTTTGGTCACTTGAGTGCCCGTGCCACACTTGCTGCAAAAACTCCATAATGGAGACAGAGCTGAACTCCCTTTAGGGATGAAATTGCAGCTGGTTAGGGGTGAGCAGGGGGATCTCCCAACTCTGCAGTCCTCCCAACACTCAGACATGTGCCACTGCTTGTGGGACAGGGAGCAGAGATGTAGCTGCTGCTCTCCTAAGCTGTCCCTGGGCTGAAGGTAGCCCCATGGGAGCTGGCAATAAGCCCCTTCATCTTCTCTGTAGGGGGAGTGAACACATCTGAAAAGCTGAGTTTAAAAAAAAAAAAAGGATTAAGAAATGCAAAAAAATACATGAAATAAGCAAACAAAACCTAAAAAAAAAAAAAAGGCACAAAACCATCAACATGACACTCCATCTGAATAAAAAGATGTGCTTTTGTGGAGACTTTCAAGAGGTCCCATTAGGGTTACTCCATTAAAGGCAGCCCCTCGTTCCACCTCAGCTGTCCCTCAGGGTCAGGAAAGCAGCACTCAGCTGAAATGAGATGGGTCAGGAAGGTTTGGGCTGGCAGCTGCATTTCCACGGTCCAGGAGCCAGCATACTGATAGTTCTCCTTGTCTCGAGGAAGAGGGGCTGTCCCAAAGGGCATCCATCCCAAATGCAGCCAGCCCTGCTCGTGGCTTCAGCACACCAGGGCTCCTTGCAGGGAAGAAAACACTGAGCAAGGAGAAACACACAGGGCATCTTTCCAGGGGAGACTGCTTTTCACACCAAGGACAGCAACAGAAAGGAAGAGAAATTAAAACCAACACCTTTACCCCCAATATTCACTGCATTTTTTATTTTAAAGTTTTGCAGCTATTAGTGTGATTTTTTTCCAGTGGAAGGACACATTTTTCTGTGTGTAGGACACATTAAAATGGAATGGGTGCAATCAATCCTCAGGTCAAGAGTTACACCAAAGGTTTGTTGGTCAGGGAGGGAGAAACAAGGATGGACACACAGTAGGGTGGGTTGGGCTGGCATCTATCGTGTGGGCAGTGGAAGTCAATGTGTTCCCAGCCATGGCTTCAGCCCACATCCCTCCCAATGCCACATCCATCAGCTGCACTAATAACTAAGACAAAACAGGAAACACCAATGTGTGTAAAGTGAGGGTTAAAATCAAGTAGGAAATGCTATGGGAAAAACCTGTTTCAAAGGAATTAATTTGAAACTCTGATGGGCCTATTTGGGTTACTTGCAACATGCATAGACAGTCCCATTAAATATTCATTGCTTGGTGGAGTCCCCACTCCCATCACAGATGTGCCAAGCTAAAACTGGAGTAATTTCATTTATTTTTACCAGAGTTGCTTTCAATTCACTGCACTGTAAAGGAATCAGGATCCCTACCCCACCACCCAAGGCAATTTCCCTGAGGAAAGCCTCTTTTCTCCAGCACACTTACAAGCATCCTCTCTTATCTTTGATAACTCAAATAGAGGCTGAGATCTGAAGAGATCCTGACTGGCATTCCCAGTACTTGCCGTTTGGATGGGAATTGTCCTGCAAAGTAACCCAAATGTGTCTGTCTGGCACAGCATGTAACTGAGCTGCTTTTACATGTGCATCTGCTACATCCCCCCAATCCGGAAAAGATGCTTGGAAACGTCAGCTAGGATGGAAAATTTAGCTGGGGACAGAGTCCTGGGGCTTGGGGGTCTTCAAGGTGCAAAGGTTTCCCATGGTTTGGAAGAGGCACAAAAAGGGTTTCTGTTCTTCCTTGGCTCACATGAGGAAAAGCAGTACAAATCAGCAGGGAAAAGTTAGCCTGCCTGGGATAAACCCTTTCCTGGAGCAGTGGTTCTGTTTCAGGGCAAAACAGGGGAGCATTAGCAGTGTCACTGGCTGGTGCCTTCATCCCCACCATCCCTCCTCACCCCAGAGCATCCTGTGCAAGGCTGCCAGGTAAAGAGGGGGCATTAGAGGTGCTGGCCACAGGGCCCATGTGCTGTCCCTGCTTTTCCACAACCTCAGTGTGCCCAAAGCCAACAGTTCTGTCCTAATCAGGCTCACCAGGACAGGGATGAAGATGATGCCTTTGGGTACATACCCACTTCATACAGGAGAGAGAGAAAGCAGCTGGGGGTCTCTCAGCTACAAAAAGGAGAAGTGGGTAGATGTGAGACCAGAGGAGTCATGGCTGGTGCAGAGGGTTTGGCCAGGGAAGGTTTTTTTTCCAGTTAAGAGGTCTAGGGAAGTTCCTATCCACCGAGTCCTGAGCTGGAGAGAAACCAAAGGGAGCACCTGCACCACCACAAGGCTGATGGCACCCATAGTTACAGAGGCCACTGCTCCCTAGGGAAAGATCCACCCAAACCCCACCACAACCCCACCAATTCTTCCCCTTTCAGCCCTAAAGCCACCAGTTTGCCAGAGCTGGGCACGCTCAGAGGGAGAACTATCCCCGCCTTGCCCCACACCTGCCCCGCTTCTCCAGCCCTTCAGAGGGCTGCCCTGAGACCGAAACCGACCTTTTCCCACCTCCCACCCGGTGGCTTCTGACCCTCGGTCCTGCATCCTTGCAGGGCAGCTGGATTACATCCCGCAGTGCAGCGGCCACGGGAATTTCAGCCTGGAGTCGTGCAGCTGCGTGTGCATGGAGGGCTGGGCGGGCAGCAACTGCTCCGAGCCGCGCTGCCCCGGGGGCTGCTCCAGCCGCGGCGTGTGCCTGGAGGGACAGTGCATCTGCGACAACGACTACGGGGGCGAGGACTGCTCCCAGCTGCGCTGCCCCGCCGGCTGCGGCTCCCGCGGGCTCTGCGTGGACGGCGAGTGCGTGTGCGAGGAGGGCTTCACCGGGGAGGATTGCTCCCAGCTGCGCTGCCCCCGCGACTGCTCGGGCCGGGGTCGCTGCGAGAACGGCACCTGCGTGTGCCAGGAGGGCTTCGCCGGCCAGGACTGCGCCAGGCTGCGCTGCCCCAGCGCCTGCAGCGGCCGCGGCGTCTGCCGCGATGGGCTCTGCGTCTGCGAGGGAGGCTATGACGGGCAGGACTGCTCGGAAGGTAGAGGGGGGGATGTGTGAGCACGGCCAGGCTTGAGGCTTGCATTAGCAAGGGGTTCAAGGTGCCCCGAGTGCCGTAGGAGCGCCGTGAAGTCTGGGAGGAATGCATACCCGGCAGAGAGCAGCACTTAGGACACACTGAGGTCGCACAGGGTGGCTACCTGCCTGTTATCCCTGTCCCCAAAGACACCAGGGACAAAAGTTTGGGAGGTGGGGGAAAAGCTAGTGAGGTTCATCCTATCGCCGGCTGAGGGCTATGTACGAATCACGAGCGGGATGAGACTGCTAGGAAGGTGTCTTGAGCTGTTTTATTTTCCAGCATCAGTCTCATTACGTGGTTATGACAATGGGAAGATGCCAGCAGCTCACATCCCCGGCAGCAGACAAAGAACTTAATGTTACAACTTGCTTTAAAAGTTTTTTTACCAATCACACAAAGCAAAAGCATATTGATAGTAGTTCTATCCAACCACTATAAGCACACGTACCTTTGGTTAAAACAGTGCTTGCTTATTTCAAATATAATACCTACTTGTAAGCCTTAAAACAATATAAGCCTTAAACAATATACAAAACTCCATTATTAAGCTTAAAACTTCCTAATGTCTTACTAAATATACTTTTCTACAACTTAAATAATTATTCTAAACAAACGTTAATACCCAAAAAATTGTTCTATTTATCCTTACTTTTATACTTCTTATGAAATGTTTCTGCTAACCAATTTTATAGCTACTACTTAACTCTAATCACAATTCTACTCTCTCTAAAACCTACCTTTTACAATTTTCCCAAGACCCTCTAATTTTATAAATTCCCACACATCCCAACACGGGGGCTAAACCTTTAGTGCAACAGGTTCTCCTGAGCCTTTACCTTGCTATAGCTGCTCAGACAGCCACAGCTAGCACATAACCCCCAGCCCCTGCCCGTGGCCCTCCCACAGGTGTGGAAGAATAAGCCACGCACACCCTGACACTCTCCATACCTCTGCCCTTCCCACCAGTGTCTCCTCCTGAGAACCTGCGGGTGACGGGGATCAGCGACAGCTCCGTCGAGCTGGCTTGGGACAGCGCCGGGGCAGCCACCGAGTACGTGGTGTCCTACCAGCCCACCGTGCCAGGGGGCACCCAGCTCCAGCAGAGGGTGCCTGGGGACTGGAGCAGCATCACCATCACGGATCTGGAGCCAGGTGTGGCCTACAATGTCAGCATCTATGCAGTCATCAGTGACGTCTTCAGCGTCCCCGTCACCTCCAAGGTGATGACTAGTAAGTATCCTACTGCACTTGTCTCTTGCTACCCATGTATCCTGAGGGGGTGCTCAAGCTGGCTCACTTTTTACATAAAAACCTTCCAGCAGCAGAAAGTTGAGCCTCCAAAAAGAAAAAAGAAAAAAAAAGAAAAAAAACCCCCAAAAACCAAACAACAATTGTACCTGTATAGGGATATAGGAAAAGAGGAAATGTGTCCATCCTCTTCAGAAAGACTCAGTTTGGATGAAAACCTGGATGTCTAAAAAGAAGAAAAAGCTTCCAGAGTTTGATTGAAGCCCCCAGAATGTGGCCCAAAGCATTACATTCTTTTTTTTTCCTCAGAGAAAATACTACAGTATAACATGTAAATCTCAGGTTCCCCTCCCACTCCTGGGTGGATGGTTCCCTGTGATGACTGCCCATGATAGTGCAGCAAGAGGGGATGCTGCTGTGCATCAGGAGAAACACAGTCCTGACCAGGACCGTGGTGCACAGAGGAAAACACGAGTATCAAGCTGCAATGCCAACCTCCAGAGGGGTATCTTGGAGACTAAGGATGCAGAGGGCAAGGGAAAAACAGAAACTATCTGGACACCCCGTTGCAAACCCAGCATTCACTCTGTTCACACAAGAGTGCAGTGCGTTGATGCCTCAGTGTCCATAGGTCCAGGCATTTCCCTCTCTTCCCTCCAACCCACGTGGAGCACGGAAAAAGGAATTTTGCTAACAGATACCAAAAGTTTCCCTGTTTTCGTTGCCCAGATAACAAAATACCCACAGAGAGCAGGGTGGGTACAGCAGCATGTGCACACCCACCCCGCCCTGCTCACCACCCCTGCTCCCTTCCAGACCTCGCCACCCCGCAGGGGCTGAAGTTCAAGACCATCACAGAGACAACGGCAGAGGTGCAGTGGGAGCCCTTCTCCTTCCCCTTCGACGGCTGGGAGATCAGCTTCATCCCCAAGGTACTGCTGCCACACCCACGGCACTGCAGGGTGTACCCAGTCACCCTGACTGCACCCAGTGAGTGCATCCTAAATCCCTTTCCAATTACCCCCTTCCCAAAATACCCAGCCTGTGTTTGCCATTTCTGTGCTGCACATCAGACTCCCCAGACACCGCCAGCCTGCATTTCCCCATTAGTTTTTGTGTCAAGACACGCATGTCCTCAAAGAAATATCCCCCAAAAAAATCCAGTGATGGGGAAAAAAAACCTTCCAGCCTCACTGCCTCGTGTTGTTGCACCCTCTTTTTCCTTTCCATCTCCTTTGCAACGAGTCTTTCTCCTCCTCCTCCTCTTCCTCGCCCTGCTCTCTACACTAAGCTCCCCAAAGCAGCCTGGATCAAAGTGAGCAGCTGCTGGCTCTCAGACAGCAACCCTCAGCACCCCCGAGTCACACGCACAGTTAATTCCTGCCATGGAATTTTAATCGCAGTGACGAGCAGGTAGGAATCGTGCCAGAAAAGATGAAAGGATAAAAATGTTGCCCTAAATACCCCGTATTTTCTGTGCACAGCAACAAAAATTGTACATCAAGTATTTAATCTATATTCATAATTTCTACACCATTTAGCCATAAGTATAGCTTCAATTGTACATGGAGCCTCTTTATAAGAGTATTGAAGCCACAGCAGTAAAAGAAATGCTGATTAAGGGCTCAATTATGATGTTTTCACTTGTACAAAACCTTCACTGGAATCAAAGGCAGCTCTGGGCAGTGGAGAACTGCAGAATTTAGCCCCAAACTTTTAAATACTCTTAACTATGAAGTATCATTGCACAGCACAAAGCAAGGGCCCAATTGCCTTAAATAACTCAATTCTGTCCTTTCCAAAGAGTTGCTGGGAGATTATTGATGCAGTGTTGGCTACATCCACATGCAAATTGTGTCAGAAGTTGAAGCTCATGTAATGCAGGTACAGACCCTGGGATAATTTGCAGTCGCCATCAGGTGATCATTCATGATTAAATCTGAAAAATATAGCAATATCAGAGAAAAGCTTTTGGTAGGAAAAAATAGCTCTTTCAAACATTTCACTACTACTCAGGAATTAAGCTGAACAGCTGGAGCAAATAAATGCAAACCATTGTTTCTTTTTTCTGTTTTTAAGCCTAAACTTAAAAATACATGGAAACATTTTGGGATTTAAAGGCAGATAAAATGCAAAAGGATGGCTGTTCCTGGATGCAGGGTCTTGGGTAGGGAAGGGATATAGCTCACTGGACTTTAAAGTTCTCAAATTCATTAATTAAGACATAAGAGTCACAGGCATGTTCCTGCCCATCAGCTGCCAAAATTGGCCTCTCTTGAGTCTCCATCATCACCTTTTCCCCTAAAATTAGGCAGAGGGTGCTGAGTCCTTTCCTGCCCTGCAAGCAACACTTGCTTGGGTACATGCCAAAACATTGCCACACCTCAAGCAAACCCAAAACCCATTCCCAAAGGCTAAAAGCAACAGAGTTATAACTGCAGCATCACAACCTCTATGAGAAAAATTGGCTTCCCTGTCTTCCCAAAAACTGGGTGAGGAAATGCTAATCTGGTCCTCAGCAGCCCAACGAGGATGCTTGCAGCTTCCTGCAGAGCTCTTTCCCTTTCCTTCCATGGTCTCTGTGATGCTCCCACCCCCAGAAAAGCTGGGTCAGGCAGGATTGCCCTGCAATCTGCTGCCTGCACTGGGGATGGGGTGGGAAAAAGACGAAGAGAAGACAGATTTAGCAAAGAAAATTAGGAAAGGTAAAATGGTAGCTGATGGCTAAAATGGAAGGTTTCCTGTTTAATGAGAAAAGAGATGAATATGAATTGAGAGTTATGTGCAAAGATTTGTTTAGCATGTTATTAGTGAAGACAGCAGCAAGAAAAGATCCTTTGTCCAAGCACTGGCAGGAAAGGTGACATGTGCAGTTGTTTAAAGCCTTACAGTTTTTCAGGGCAAAACCACAAGGCATAAATGAGTGTACTAAAGATGGCTAAAAAGCAGGTGACAGCAAAATAAAGACCTCACAGCTTCATACCTATACATCAACAACAAAAGGCTCCTGGCACCCAAAGAGCAGGGAAAACAAGTCTAGCCAAGGCTTTGGTTTAATCATCTTTCCTCTTTCTGAACAGCAGAGGCACAAATATACAGAAGCTGGGGAGGGAGGAGGGATGGGGAGGATTTTGCAGCCCAACCACACGCTTGGTGGGTGACTTCATCCCAGTTTCTCCCTCCATGGTGGGGTGTGCCAAGGTGATTTGGGGACGCAGAGTGGACTGTGGAAAGATGCAACATGGGGGGCACCTCCTCTTTGTGCATCAGTCCCCTCCAAAACACCAGTTGGTGGGGGAGGGTTAATGCTTGTTTCATTCCCTGACAGAATAACGAGGGTGGTGTGATCGCCCAGCTCCCCAGCACTGTCACCACCTTCAACCAGACGGGGCTGAAGCCAGGGGAGGAGTACACTGTCACCGTGGTGGCCCTGAAGGAACAAGCCAGAAGCCCTCCCACCTCCGACAGCGTCTCAACCCGTGAGTGAGCCTCACCTGGGGGCAGCACAACAGTGCCCAGGGCTTGGTCCCAAAAATGAAGTCCCATGGGCAGGGATGAAATTTGCAGCAAACACTGCAGCCACAGCTTCTTCATGCAGTACTTTGTCCCTCTCTCCTAAATTGCCAAAAGTGCAGAAACTGTGGCAAGGTTAATGGGGTTGGGAGTGAAGACTCAGTTCTGCTTGTATTGTATATCTGGATAAATTATTCTTCTCTGCTAATCTCACATTTTGGAGGACGGATGCCCTCAAGAAATATATCTACAAATGTATTATTTACTCATATATAACAGATTAAAACTCCCACCTGCTTTTGTGTCACTAAATGCCCTCAACTCCCGCCTATTCAGGCAGGGCAGGGAGCCAGGAGCAACAGCATGTCCCTTCCTAACCAATGTGTTTGCCCACTCGCTGGTCCTTCCTGTAGATCAGAGAAAATCCAGCTGGGTCTTCTTGCTGAAGGAGATGCAGTGATGGGCAGAGCTCACGGGGGAGGAGAGGCTCTTCACACCAGATCTGTTGCAGAATGCCTTGAAAGCCAGGCAGACGTCTACTAGCTCCACCTGAGCTGTTCCAAGAGGAAACAGCACTTAAAAAGCTGCCGGAGGGTTGTAATAAGGTGCTGCTAATTGAGGCAGCGGTGAGAGTGAAGGGAGGGTCCCTCCACCGCAGCAGTCTGATGCAGGTCTGAGTTCCCCAGCACAGTCCTCTCCTCCTGCTTTGCCTCCGCGTTCAGCTCGAGGTGGCTTAATAGAGACATCTCCTGGTCAAGCCAGAAACTTCCTTTCCCTGGGAAGTCAGCAAAAATAGAAGCTGGTACTTCAAACTCAAGGGCTGACCTTTGCAGGGAGTGCAGGTGGAGCGGTGGGCTCCGGGATCTGTGCTCTGTGAAGGCATCCCTGTGCTGGCATGTCTGCCTTCCTCTGCAGCACCCCCAGAGCTTTATCCCCACCACCCTTGCTCTTCCTCAGCATCTTGTGCCAGGATCAGGCAGCAAAGGCATGGGTTATGCCACAGAGCTAAGTAGATGTGGATCACCTGGATGGCTGCACAGCATGAAGCATTTGGAGATTGAGGGTATGCATGACCTGGTCCTGGCCAAGCTGCCCAGCCAGCTCCTACCTGAACACTGGGCTTCCCAGCTGGGCTCCCTCCTCTGCTGTTTTGCCCACAGACCTCACCTCACTACTCCAAACTCCTCCAGGTCCTTTTCTAATCCTCCCAGTCCTTCCCACTGCTGCCCACATGCTTGTCCCCCAGAACTTCCAGGTGCAGCATTCAGCAGACCTTTATTGTTTACTGTCATTATATTAAGTATATGTATACATGGTATAGTTTAAATTACAGAACCAAAATGGGCTTTTTCACCCACCTTGTGATCATCTAAGTGATAAAACAGGCTGCCCAGTGCTCATGTATGAGCACTGCCATGGCACAGGAGCAATGGCACGGCTTGGCTCCATCCATCCATCCATCCATCCATCCATCCATCCATCCATCCATCCATCCAGTCTTGCTGGACTCAAAGCATCCATCAGCCAGGCTTGAGCCCAGGATGTCCAAAGGTTGAGTGTTGGGGGGTGTGGAGGAAGGAAGAGCCCAAATCTCTGCCAAAAAAAAAAAAAAAAGCAGAAATGTCCAAAAAGGTCTCCCAGTAGATCCCTGGTATGAATTTTACTAAAAACCTTTTATCTGAAAGTTTTTTTATGGACACCAACCATAGCCCCACTAGTTATAAAGATTCACCAGAGTACTTGCATTTTCTCCTCTCTTCCCACTGCCAAGACACCAACAGCTTTATGAGCTGATTCCTCAGTTTAAGGACAAACCAGGAGCTGGCACCAAAGCAGGAACATTTCTAGTGACATTCCTCAGTTCTCAACACTTGGATCTTGTCCTTGGCCCCACGTTATTTAACACATTGTCAACACCTTTCAAAAGACATAATACTGTTGCTGATAAATTTTGCCAATGATGGAAAGGTTCAGAAAAGAGTAAATTGCAAAGAAGAACATCAATAAAAGTTTTTTTGATAGTTTGAAGAGCTGGGCACAAAGGAAGGTTACATGTTTTTCAATTCGAAAGTAAAAGCAGCTATCTAAGAGCAAAAAAAATTGTGTTGCAGTTAGATATAGGAGTTTTATATCAAGTCAAACAGGAATTATTTTCAACAACCAGCTCAAGAGAAGGGCATGAGTTGCATTATAGCTGTAATGGGTGTCAAGGAGAGAGCTGCTGGGTCCTGCTCTGGTGTCTGCAGAAAGTGGAGAGGGTTCGGGAAAGAGCCATGAGATTGGGACAAGGGACTGGGCACCCATGAGGACAGACCCCCTATAAGTATCTTGGGGTCAGGGTCATGTCTCTTGCCCATGCCACCTCTCTCCCTTGTCCCTAGATACCAATTCCAGCCGCTTTGAAGATCAGCCCTTAGCATCCCTGAAGCTTGTTGTCCCCAAACCTTCCACCTTTCCCCGTCCAACTCTCCCACAATAACAAGTGCCCGTTTCCCCCCCGCTCCTCCGCAGTCATCGACGGCCCGACGCAGATCCTGGTGCGGGACGTCTCGGACACCGTGGCCTTCGTGGAGTGGACCCCGCCGCGCGCCAAGGTGGACGCCATCCTGCTGAAGTACGGGCTGGCGGACGGGGAGGGCGGCAGGACCACCTTCCGCCTGCAGCCCCCCCTCAGCCAGTACTCCCTGCAGGCCCTGCGCCCCGGCGCCCGCTACCACCTCGCCGTCAGCGCCCTCCGGGGTGCCAACGAGAGCCGGCCGGCCTTTGCCCAGTTCACCACAGGTAGCTAGCTGGCCTTCCTGGGAGAGCTGGCGGGGATTTTTGAGCCTCTGGCAAGCATGGGTAGGTGGCTTGGAGTCTGCAGATGGGCTGTCCTGCAACAAGGAGTTAAAACGGAGGGGTTTTTGCATCTGGGGTTTGCTGGTACCTCTTTTTCTCCTGGCACAAGTGAGCTGGGGTTTAATGTGGTGTGCTAGGAGGAAGAAGTGGGATGAAAGCACAGTGGTTAAGATTCATTCAAGTGTAAATGGTGACACCTGAATGCAGGTGCCTTGCATCCTGTCAGAGAGCAAGGCAGAGCAAATGACTCAGCTCACCCTAAAATACACACCCTACAACTGCCCTCTGCCCCCCCACTGCTAGTGGCTGTTTAGCCACTAAACCTCCAGTGCAAAAGGTTTTCTTTATGCCCTGTGCCCCACAGAGATGCTTATATAGTCCCCAGGGCAGTCCAGGTAATCCCATATGCCAGTGATGAGGCATGGATGGACTCAGCCCCCCATATTTAGATGACAAACCCCAAGCCAACCCCATCTTGGCCATGTCTTGCTGCAGCACCAAGGCTAAAGCTGCCTGGGACACACATCCCCACCAGCTCCAGTGCCTGTTCAGACCCACAGCTTAGAACTCTAGAACTCAGCAGTTTATGTCCTTAAGAGCACCCATAGCTCAATGCACAATTCTCAAAAGCACCAAAATGCTCAGCACAGGTCTGAGTTCAAGGGGACACTCACTCCCACTCAGCATCAAGAGCCAAGGCAGGTGCCTTGGCCAAGGAATCAGCAGTCAAGCAGCTGAAACCAGCACATCCAGAAATATGGTTATTTTATATCTTCTCTGAACACCCTAACTGGTCAGTAAAACTTTAATGAATGTTAAGCCTGCAGATAGCTAAGGGATTTAATTTACCATGCCATAAAGGAGGAGTCAGAGCGTGTATTTCCGTGCTGGTTTACGGTATATAAATTGTCATGTACGTTACTGCTGGATATGAGGCTCCTACTGTAATAACTGTGGTACGTGAATTGTGTGTGTACATATCTCTGTAGATAAATATTTCAGATGAGATGCTTACCCCAACTGATTTGCTGCGTTGGCCTTCCTCGCTTTATTTCTAAAAGGCAACATAAAAACACCCCCCCAAACTCAGATCCATCACCATTACCCACTGTCCACTGGTGCCCAGCCCCAGCTGTTGCTCACCAGAGCAGATTCAGTACACAGCCTAAGCAGCACCAATAAACAAACCCTTTGGGCAGTGTCTGAGTGTGAATGAGCCTGTAAAGATGCTCAAGGTTTTCTTCTAAGAGCAGTTCAGGCCAATGCATGGCTACTACAGAGCCCTTTTTCTCTTACTCGCAGTGCCTCAGTTTCTTTTACTCTAATACGAGGGAAAAGAGTTTTCTTTTTGAAATAACACGGACCTAGCTGCCAAACCAGCTTACTGAGGATGCTGTGAGTGCCCAGCATCTGCATCAGCCTCCTGGGTGGCACCTCACAGTCTGTGCTGAGCAGAAGGTGAGAGCAAATGTTCCAGCCCTTCCTGCCAGGACATGCTCTGGGGAGGAGGGACCTCCTGGATGTCCCACCCCGGTACCCCTCTGTGGTCTTTGTGAGGGGCCCCAGGACAAGGGAAGAGATGAATCTGACTCCATGTTCTCAGAAGGCTGATTTATTATATTATGATATTATATTATATCAAATAATGCTATACTAAAACTATACTAAACTATAGAGAAAGGATACATCAGAAGGCTTAACAAGAATGACAGTGAAAACTCGTGACCGACTCCTCAGAGTCCAACAGCTGGCTGTGATTGGTCATTAAGTAAAAACAATTCACATGTTGGAAAACAATCTCCACACCACATTCCAAAGCAGCAAAACAGGGAGAAACTGAGGCTTCTCAGCTTCCCAGGAGAAAATCCTGGGCAAGGGGATTTTTCCAGAAAACATGGCAGTGGCACCCCTCCGCTGCCGTGGCAAGGCTGCGGGGCGCGTTCCCAGCGCTGAGACGGTGCCTCTCTCCCTTGTGTTGCGCAGAGATCGATGCCCCCAAGAACCTGCGGGTGGGCTCGCGGAGCCCCGCCAGCCTCGAGCTTGCCTGGGACAACAGCGAGGCCGAGGCACACAGCTACAGGGTGGTCTACAGCACCCTGGCCGGGGAGCACTACCACGAGCTCCTGGTGCCGCGCGACACCGGTCCCACCACCCGGGCCACCCTCGCAGGTATGCGTGCACCCACGCGCCCTTCCTCCCCCTCCTCTCCAGCAGGCAGGGCAAAGGAGATCCCAAATCAGCACCAAGACTCAGTTGCACTGGTGCTGGTGCACGTTTGAGGTTGTTTTGGAGTTTACTATTTACTGGAGAGAAGGTTTTCCTTGGGAAAGAGCTCGTTTTCCCCTGTGTGGGTGGGTCTGGGTACACCTCCAAGTAAGGCACCTCCAGCAAGGATCTGTCCAGGTGGCAAATAGAGCTGGCAAGGAGCAAAGGGAGAAATGGAAAGAAGTCTGTTTAAGCTGATCTACATGAAAATATTATTTCACCCTTCTCTTTTTCACTTGTTTGGAAAGAGCCATGGGTGATGATGCCCCGTGGGCAGTGATGGGGAGCCAGGCTGCCTGAGTTTTGTGCCTTTTTCCAAACTGGGCTCAAAGCAGACCCAAATCTAGAGATGCTGGTTTTGAGCAAGTCCTTTAAGTGGTACATTATTCAGGCCAGCATAGGGGCTGCAAACACCACCCACCTCCTATTGCCAGGAAAGCCCCAAACACCTTATGCAGCAACACAGCAAAGCACCATGTGAGATGTGATTTCCTTGTTTTTTGACTAGAACTGCTTACCTCATGGATTTGCTGCTCCGGTGGCATGTTTTGAGCAAAGAAAAGTATTACATGCAAAAATGTTTTCTCATTCATCTTGAAGTTCTTCAGTATGGCAGGACACCAGGTTCTTTCATGTTGACTCTGCCTTCCAGGACCTTCAAGGGCTCAGGAATCTGCCATATGAAGTTATAGGAGAAAGGTCAGTGGGAAAGCCAGAAGTTACAGGCACAGCAGCAGAGTCAGAAGAAAGGCTGGAGGGCAGCAAGGCAATTAAAGCAGTTATCTTGAAAAATGTGGAATGCAGAAAGAAGAAAAACATCAGGGCTGGCTTCTTCTGTGTTCTTGATGAGGATGCGTGGGGAGAAGTAGGATGAGATCAGAGACTCAGTGCTGGACTCCTGCTAGCTTTCCTTTAGGACATTTATTGGCTTTGTAGGTGAGAAGAAGCATTAAAAATGGGCCAAATCCCCCTCCCTGGGCAGAGGCACAAGTGACACACACTGAGATGATATCCATGGCTTGACTTGAGCTTTCCTTGGAATAGATGGCAGCCTGAAGTCTCTTGTTTCTCTCAAACTAAAAAAGCTGCCAAGGCTCTTCCAGACTCAGGCAAGGCTGCAAGAAACCCAACCAGAGCAAGCTGCAGAGATGCAGATTCTTAAATCAATTGTAGAGAGTGGTTTTTATATGGTGCCTCCATCATCACTCAAGTGCATTGCTTCCAGTCCCCAGCGTACTATGTCATAAACAAACCAATTAAAAAAAACCCAACCTAGTCACAGCAGAAAATAACAAAAAAGCCATTCTACTAGCAAAAAAAAAAAAAAAAAAAAAAAGGCAATTNATAAAAAAAAAAAAAAAAAAAAATCTACAAAAAAAAAAAAAAAAAAAAAAAAAAAAAAGGCTATAAAAAGCTATGATAGTCATAGTGTGGATGGCACATGAGCCTCTCCCATAGCTCTGTTATGCACAGAGTAGTCATATCCTCCAGCCTTGTTGGACTTTGTGCAAAACCCATTGGGGTTTTTTTCCAGTCACTCAGGACCTGATGGGATCCATGGTATGAAAGCAACCAGCAATTCTTTCAGCCAATCTCATCTACCTGCAGAAAAAGCAGTATGGAATGGCACTGAGCAGTTTATCAAAGATTTACACTTAAAAGTGCAGCAAGCCTGGCCCTGACCCTAATAGTCTCTATTAAAAATCAGCATTTGCACAGAAATAACCATAATTTTGCTCATCCCAAAAGAGCTGGGAGAGAAAAGTTTTATATCCTCCTGCTCAGTTCTTCCTTCTCCTGCCTTCTGCCAGGCTCTTCTTTCCAGAATACTTCTGACATTTACTGAGCAGGGCCAAGGGGGTCTATCTTTTCCTCATCACCAAGACTGCACCGCAGCAAAAGAAAAGCAGGGGAGGAGAGTTTCCCTCTCTCCTGACCTCTTGGGAAAGGTTTTGGTGGCTCCAGGGGATGCTGCCCCTGGGCAAGGCACGGTGAGGCTGAGCTGGAAAGTTTATGGCTTTTTCTAGCTTAGTGGGAAAGATCATGAAGCGCAGGGAAGAGGGGAATAAAGCCACCAGCAGCCAAGCAGAAGTGACAGGCAGAGGTAAGAGATATTCCACGGAGATAAAGCAGTGCAAGAGGAGAGGAGCTGGATGAGCTCAGTTCCCAAGTTCCTTGAGAGAGGCACCTCAGGATAGGTCCACCCTAAAGAACAGGGCTTGATTCAGCTCCCAGAAAGACTGCACCTTTCCCAATTAATGTGCATTTCATTTACTCTGCATAGTTTATTTCTCTCCAAGACACCAGCCCTGTGACAATATTTGATGTTGCATCACTTTGGAAAAAAATACAGCTACTTTATCATTCCCATCTCAGCTCACACACACAAGAGCTTCTGTCTCACCGCCAGCAATTGCAGCAGACCTCAGCAACAACTTTTAAAAATGGCTTGTTTCTGAGCTAAAATAACCCAAATTCCCTGTCCAAAGGCATCCACAGGGCTTTTTGAAAAGACTCAGCTCTTCTGCAATGTGCAGAGGAACTGCTGACCTGTGTGACAGCTGCTAACCCCAGGGATGCCCTGGAGAGCCCTCCTGTGCCCCCACCTGTGGGAGCTGGAGGAAAGGGTCACACACACCCTGAGGTCACCTTGCCAGGTGCTGCTCTCAAACCCTGTCGTGTTCTTTGCCCTCCCTGGTAGATCTGGTGCCAGGAACGGAGTATGGCATCGGGATTTCAGCCGTGATGGACAGCCAGCAGAGCGTGCCAGCGACCATGAATGCCAGGACTGGTGAGTTTGGCCCCACTGCCTGCTCTAAGCACAGCTGGCTGCTATGGCTCAGATGCCCCCATGGGACAGTCTGTGCATGGGGACAAAGCTCTGCACCAACCCTCTCCCACAGAGCTTGACAGCCCCCGGGATCTCCTGGTGACAGCCTCCACTGAGACGTCCATCTCACTGGCTTGGACCAAAGCCACGGGTCCCATCGACCACTACCGCATCACCTTCACCCCTGCCTCAGGAATGGCCTCTGAAGTGACAGTGTCCAGGGACGAGTCACAGCTCACCCTCTCGGAGCTGGAGCCCGGGACAGAGTACACCATCTCCATCATCGCTGAGAGGGGACGGCAGCAGAGCCTGGAGGCCACTGTGGATGCCTTCACAGGTAGAGAAACACAAGCTGGGATGGGGGCAAGACCTTGTTGGCATCTCTGCCAGCCTACTGTGTCCCTGGCATGAAAACCCTTGAGGTGGTGATGGGGATGAGGGCTGGGGTCAATGTGTCCACACAGGAGCAGTTGACCTCAAAAGGAGGATGGCCCTATCAATATGGTGGCACAATCCCTTTGGACAGCAGCACTGAGCACACTTGCTTTGCTGGACAAGACAGAACTGGGGAAACAGCCCTCTGCTGTCCTCTGTGGTCAGGGTGGCCTGTGTGCCCATAAGAAGAGGAAATTAAGCCTTGGGGGACCTCACAAAGACCTCTGGCTGAAAAGTCTGCAGTCATGAAGTGCAGACAACATATACCATCTGCAGTGGACAGTTCCATCACTCACTGTATGGGTCTGGGATGGAGGATGTTTGCAGGTGGAGCTGAGAGAAGCATCATTTTCCCCCTCCTGGATCTGCTGGTTGATCCCAGCACAGTTTCAGATCAATGGAGAGCCCAGATCTTCAGCTTTGCCACCTCTTTTAAGTATTTCCCATTCAAGCACTGGGAAAAACGCAGAGGTAAGGATCTGCAGACGGTTGGGGTTGCATCTCTCCTCTCCATCTTCCAGGTGTTCGGCCCATCTCACAGCTGCACTTCTCCCAGCTGACATCCTCCAGTGTGAATGTCACATGGAGTGACCCATCCCCACCAGCAGACCACCTCATCCTCACCTACAGCCCCCGGGATGAGGAGGAGGAGGCACAGCAGGTCACACTCGATGGCACCCGCAGGCACACCAGCCTGACGGGCCTGCAGCCCTCCACCGAGTACCTGGTGTCACTGGTTGCCGTGCATGGCACCATCAGCTCTGAGCCTGTTGTGGGCTCCATCACAACAGGTACCACGGGACACCCCCCACCAGGCACGGGACAGCACCGGGGAGGGCAGGCAGGGCCATGGGGAGTGGACCTGCCTCCCACAGCTTTTCTTTGTGCTCCATCTCACCAGGGATTGATGCACCAAAGGACCTCAGGGTGGGCAACGTCACCCAGGAGTCCATGATGGTCTACTGGAGTGCTCCCATCGCTGCCTTCGACCACTACAGGATATCCTACCGTGCTGCCGAAGGTAACGGGCCAGACCACTCCTGTTCATGCCCTGAGCTCACAGCTGCCAGCCCTCCCTCCATCCGCTGGCCCAAGCAAGCCACTAGGTCATCCTCACCCAGGCAGCGTCTCAGTGCCTTGGGCAAAATGACCAATAACTGGGATTGGCTTCAGGGCAGAGGATGGGGTGACTGGGATGAGGATGGGAAGGGACCACTGCAGCCAGCTCAGCACAGAGGGGCACACAGAATGGCCCCCAGCAGTGTGCCCTCCCCAGAGATGGTTAAATTCAGGGCTCAATCCTGAAATCCCAGCTCCCTCATCTGCTTCACCTACCTCATCTCCCTTGGCCCTAGTTTTGTCGATGATGCTGGAAAGGCCAGGCCAGCAGAGTGATGGGCACACAGGAGTGCACCTGCAGGCACAAACCCCAGTTACCTTCAGTGTCTTGTGGATTGTCCTTCCCCCCCAAGCCCCCCCTGAGCCCCAGGGATAGGCCAGCTGTGATGTCAAAGCTCTTGGCTCCATCTCTGCAGGAAGGACAGACAGTATGGCCATCTCCAGGGATGCCACCGAGTACATCCTCCAGGACCTGCAGCCTGCCACCAAGTACGAGATCGAGGTGAAGAGCGTGCGGGGCCGGGAGGAGAGCGAGCTGGCCTCCATCACTGCGTACACAGGTGGGAAGGAGCTCTTGGTGGGCAGGGAACAATCAAAGAGTTCAGGTCCAGCCCTGCCCAGGGCTGGCAGTCCCTGCTTGCACTAATACTCAGGTGACTGAGAGCAAACTGGACCTCACACCAGCTGGATACAAGCTGGAGATGATAAGCAGGACTCACAAGGGCTCAGTGTGGGCTTTTGAAGTATGTCTCAGCAAAAGACATGTAATCTATGCATGGGTAGTCATGGGTAAAAGTGATAAACCTGTGTACTAGGCACAGTGAAGCCAGAACACAATGCTGGGCAATCATGACAACCTTTCCCAAACAGAGCACAGATTTCCAGAAATAATCCCTGGGGAAGCCCTGTCACAAACAGCATCTGCTGCAAGAATAAAACCTTCTGCTATCCCCAGACTCCTCAAAGCCTAAAGAAAACCCCTAACAAGCCAGACTGGGCATCTAGAATAGAGTGGAAGAGCAGCCCAGGTAGTGGAGTAACACAGGCTATGACATTTCTGCACTCCAGCTTGGGCAGCACTAACTCCTGTGCAGGCACATGTGTCTGGCAGCATGGCAGGGCATAGGGCGATATGCCACAAGAAGCCCTTCCAGTTCATAGTCCAGTCTCCTAATGCCTCTGACTCTCTGGATCTCTCTCCCATGCAGCCATGGATGTCCCCCTGGGGGTCACAGCCACCAACATCACTCCCACCGAGGCGCTGCTGCAGTGGAACCCGCCACTGTCGGAGGTGGAAAGCTACGTCCTCATCCTTACGCGTCGTGCAGGTACAGCAGGGCTCTGTCTCAGCTCACCTGCACCTCTCTCCCATCCCAAACCCCAGGGCTCAGTGGGTGCCCTTCACAGAGGGAGAAGGGAAGGAGCCCTTGTCTTGGGTTTCATAGGGATTGTGGGAAAAATTAGACCACCCTTCAGACTGAACAGCACCACTACAGCTCAGCTGCTGCACAGGTCATATCCAGAGACACATTTTGGAGAATCGCCTTGAATATCTACCCTAACTCATCCCTTTTTTCTTACAGTTGCAGGAGAAACAATTCTTGTGGATGGAGACAACCAGGAGTACCAGCTGACCAACCTGCTGCCCAGTACTGCCTACACAGTGTCTATGTATGCCACCAGCGGGCCTCTCACCAGCCAGACCATCAGCACCAACTTCACCACTCGTACGTACAATCACTTCCCTCACTCCTCATCCCTAGCCATGCACCTAACCCCAGGAAAAGCAGCCAGCAAGGCTGAGCCAAAGCTCTTGTTACATAGCTCTTGTGGGCATAGAGGTAGCCACGTGCCAAACGGACACAAACACCAATCCCAAATACCAGTGCAGGGCACAACACAAGAGCATAATTTTAATCAACAAGAATCAACCATTACTTTCACTCTTTCAACATCCATCCATCCATCCCTTTCTTTTGGTGATTTCCCCTGGCTGTGGCCTCCTGAGCAGACCCCTAACCAGGTCTGTTTTTTTGTCCAAGGCCATAGTCCAGAAGAACACAACAGCCCATTTTGCTCACAAACAGCTTGACGGGTCCCATAGCACATGAATTTCACAGCTGTTACCCTCAAGGTGGCACACAGGTAGAAGAGGACTTCTAGAGGGCTTGCAGAACTCTGTTCAAGACTGGGGATGGGTGATGAGGTCTTTGAAAAGAAAACTGAGGGTGAGGATGGACTTCGGGCTGTAGCTCAGTGCTGCAAGGTTGAAACCCAGTGCACTGAGTTGGGAAGCAGGGCTGAGGTGGTTGTGTGTGAGAAATTGCACTTCCCTGTGTCCCTATCCACTCTTGCAGTTTTGGATCCTCCAACAAACCTGACAGCCAGCGAAGTCACCCGACGGAGCGCCCTGCTGTCCTGGGTTCCTCCCGTGGGAGAGGTCGAGAATTACATCATGACCTACAGGTCCACCGATGGCAGCCGCAAGGTGAGCGAGTCCTCACACCAAAGAGCCTCATTCAGTCAGGGAATAATAAGACCATGTTCAAATAAGCAGGAGAAGCCAAACCAAGCAAAAGAACAATGCTCAGTGGCTCAGGGAGGCCAGAAGGGCACACACCACTTCCTGCTAAGCAGGATGATAGGAAAAAGCAAGAAGAGATTGCCTAAAGTAAAATGTTGATGCACACCTACTGGTCTGGGCATAGAGGGGTTACCTGGAAAGACTGGAGGAACAGGGGCAATTCACAGCTTGTGAAACACAAGCAGGCTGAGGCAGGAGAATATTATTCTGCAGAGATGCTAAAAAGGCCATTTGCCCTTCCTGCAAAAAGGAAGATAGGCACAGACAGCTAATTAATTCTGCAGTACAATACATTTGATTATTTAATGAGTGTGTCCACATCTGCCTGTCTGGAGGAGCTGCAACAAACACTATCAGAAATACGTCATGGCAAAGAATCCGATTTCCTTTGCTGGTGGGATTGGCTTGCAGCAGCCAGAGGATAATAGCTTTGCAAAAGGGACCCGATAATGCTGTGTGGCACTAGCCAACAACCAGAAAAATTAACATGACAGGAATCAAGGGAGTCAAAACTGGCTGATAACCAGGTTTGGCCAGCTCAATTTCTTGCATTGCTTGGGCAATCAGTCATGTCTTGCAGTGAAGGCACACAGGTCCCAACAGACCCAGCTGACAGAGGACACAGACTGCAAACATTTCACTCTGTCTCCAAACCAGGTTGCTTTCCCCCACCCAAACCATTCTGAAACGTTGGCTATCTTGGCTGATCTCACGTTCACTCAGTCCAGGGGTCTAAGCAATCATGCACTGCTCCTCAGCCAGGCTCCAAGAGCTGCAGTAGTTTGTGGCTTCCCTTCCCTCCTCACTTGCTCTTTAGGCTCCCCATCGCTTTTCTCATCTGTTGCTCTTGGTGTCTGCCTCCTTCTGGGACCCATGTACAGGAGCTGATAGTGGATGCTGAGGACACGTGGATCCGTCTGGAGGGGCTTTCTGAGACCACGGAGTACACGGTGCACCTGCAAGCTGCCCAGAACGCCATGCGGAGCGGCCTCATCTCAACCACCTTCACCACAGGTGAGGACTCACACTGCACCCACCCAGACAGCTGGAGGCTGGCCCACATCTCATGCTGACAGGAATGGACTGCTCTTAGGGACCTTCCCTCCTCAGGCAGCATTCCTTCATCCAAAGGGGGTACTTACAATGCCATGACTCACGGTGCTGCTTTGCTACAAAATGTTAATGGCTGAAGGATCTATGATTCAAACACAAGACCCAGCCCAGGGCAAGGGGATTTGAGCTTCAGACCAGGAGCCATCTGCCAGGCTCTTTGCCTTGGCCATGCCCATCATCAAGTGCATAAACAGGGGAAAAAATACCCACTAAAATCAGCAACACATATCAACAGGTATGCCCCTGGGAGAGGACCCAGCCAGTGTCTCCATGCTGTGGACATGATCTGATTGCTCACAAATGTCAAAGAATCAGAATACTTTGGATTGGAAAGAATCTTTAAAGGTCATCTGGTTCAATCCCCCTGCAGTGAGCAAAGTCATCTTCAACTTGATCAGGTTGCTCATTTGACCCTGAAAGTTATCAGGGTTGGGGTATCCCTGCAAATACCAAGCAGGTGCATCTCCACCACCACCAGTGGAGTCACAGACAGCAGAGCCAGCACTTTATCTAATTGCATTATTCCTCCCCACTCTCATCCTAGAGCATTCACAATCCACTAAGGCACTAAAGTAATGGGAATGGTTTTGTTTTGAAATCAAAAGGTGGGCATCCACAGTCACCACGACCCTCAGAGACAGAATAGTTTTCCAAGAATAAAGCTTGCATGAGAATGTCACCAGTGCTCCCATCTTCTGCAACCATTCATAATAGAAGCTATGCAAAGCAAATTGTCCCTCATCCTCTTTGAAAAGCATGGATAGGCCAGGGCACTTACAGACAGAATGCATCTTGTTCAGGGCTAGGAATCCAATCATGTTTCTCCTGGGCACCAACAGCACTGAGAAGTCTCCAGATGATGTCCACCAAAATTCCTCCCATCTGTGCTGCCAGTTTAATTCTCAAATTAGGAGAATTTTCTTTGCATCTGCTGTGGATACACTTCCCCATCTCAGTTACATGCAAAGGTCTCTTCACCTGCTTTTAAGAGATAACAGAGACTATTTACATCAACAAAAGAAGAAATTACTTCTCTAATATGTCTACAAAACATGCTTTCCTGTTGTTCTTGCCTCTTACTCATGTGCATAAATCCAGTACAATTCAGGCAGGTGATAGAAAAAAGACATGTAATCTTTGAGGCTGCTTGGGAGTCAGGGATGAAGCTGCATGGGGGTGACTTCTCAGGTGGGATAAAGCAGCAGAAACCCACTTATGTCAGGCAAGGACAGCACCTTTTCCATCAAACAGAAGTGTCAGACCTCAGCAACATTAGTCCCCACTGTCAGCTGATGCAGCATCCAACACATTTAACTAGCTTTGAAGATGAAGATAGGCATCAGCAACAAGTCAGTTTCTCCCCACTCACCCCAATATTGATGAGACAGAACAACCAGGAGCTATCACCAAGGCAATGCAATCCATGGACAGCATTTCTCATCAAAGCATCCAGATCTGCAATTCAGTTTATTCTGGCAATGCATCAAGGCACTTTGCAGAGAACAAGGACTTGTCTTTAAGGACAAAAAAAAAAAAAAAGAAAAAAAAAAGGTAAAGAAAGCCACCCAGGCTTAATTTAAATTGTTTTGCTTCCTTCTGCTTACAGTACACATCCCGGGGTTCTTCTATTCCCCTGACATATTAATAGCTCAGCCTCTTTTGTTTCATGTTTGCATAAGGTTCTTGGGGAATTGTATACAGATGAGACAAAAGGAAGAAACAGATACAGTATTTATAATTTATAGTGGTTTGAAGTGTCTTTCAAGGTCTCCTTGGCTCTTAAAGATATGAATATAAATTAAGAAACAAGCAATCTCCACAGAGCTCAGGGGAGCCCAAAGTGGTTGTTGTTGAAGAAGTTTTCATTGTTGGACACTATAAAATACAAACAGTGTCTCGCCAGGCTGTGCTACAGACCATGAAGATGGGGAGAAAAAAGAGAGGATCTTCAATATTTGGACACAGCAATGACTTTCAAGTCTTCAGGTCACAAGATGAGGGGGGAATACACCCAAGTGGGAAGCAGCAGACAAGGGTTGTGCCTTGGTCCTATGGGGCACTTACACAACTGTGATGGACACACACAGCACGGAAGATCTGAAGGTCCCTCACACCTTCTCAATTTGTTACAGAGACATCCTTAAAATCCACATCCACATTGCCAGCTCTGCACTCATTTATTCCATCATCCATACGTACCAACACCAAAGAAAAAGATGCATTTTATTTCCCTCTTTTGTCTTAAATTAAAAAAAAAAATGTTCCCAGAGTTGATATTCCAATACTGCCAGAATAATTGTCATAATTAAGACTCTCCTAAACTCTGAGCACAAAATAAGATGTTTCCTCATTAGAGAACACCTGTAGCACAGTCACACAGCCCATGCTACCTACCTCTAGCATCTCACACAGCCGCATTCCTGCTCAGCTTGCAAGTGACAATTAGCTCAGCATAAGACCACGATCATTTCCAAGGGCATAGAGAAACAGGAGAATCCCCCTGGAATGAGCACTGTTATAAAACTTGATTAGAGCTGGCAGTCCTGAGAGGAGAACAGGTTTTTGGTATTTTCACAGCTGTCTAAATATGCTGGTGACAGCTTAAACCCCAGGGTTTCAGACACAGTGCAGAAAGATGGTCCAAGAAGTGACATCCCTCATCATTCATTGTGACGTTACCATGCACCCTTCCAGTATAAGACATATGGAAGAATAATTAATATATGCACACATTTTTTTTCCAGTAAGTCCTCTGAGGTCGACGGCAGATACCGCCTCGTGGAATTACTTGGAATGCAGAAGCCAAGACAGACTTTTGCTGGATTGTAACTAGTGGAACCTGAAGCATAGGGAAAAAGTGTCTCTTTGCTTGAATTTCACCTTTTGTTAAAAATTTTATTTTGCAGGAGGACGTGTGTTTGCTAACCCTCAGGACTGTGCCCAGCACCTGATGAACGGAGACACGCTGAGCGGGGTCTACACCATCTCCATCAACGGGGACCTCAGCCAGCGGGTGCCCGTGTACTGCGACATGACCACTGATGGAGGTGGCTGGATTGTGAGTATCCATGTGGCATGTTGTCCCCACCACAAAGTAACTGAGCCCCTACCAGCAAAGCACGGGAATGACAGCAGGCTCAGCATCGCACGCTTCATTTCGCACGCCGCAGGGAATGGCCCACGCTCCGGTAATAATAGTTACACTTGGAGAAATGCCCTTTAATTTATTTGGCATGTTTGCAGTGCTTCTGGAGAGCAAAATCTGTGAGTGAAGCTGATTTATTGTTCTAGAAATGAAATTAATGGCTGGTAGCTTTCATGGGGAATGATTCACACTGCCTGCAGAAGGAGGGTGTCAGGCATCACCCCAATTGAGTCTGCACAGGAGAACTTTAGAAACAAATGCCTGTTTGGCTTTTGAGCTGCACAAACACTGCTTGTCTTGACGTAGATGGACTGACAGTGTAAGTAAATAATGCCATGGTGCTTTGATCTTATTCATGTCAAACTCTTACTTACACATATTACACAAACCCTGCTAGATGTATAGTCAAAACCAAAAAAAATGGGCTTCCTCAAATGCTCATTTCTAGCCAGTAAATTTCCCTCTCACTCTGCTCCAGAGCACCCCCTTGGATATCACAGAAATAGCCAGCTCAAAGCAGAATTATGTGCTAGAAAACCAGAGGCACATGTACTAGTTAAGGCAGAAACCTCAATGGCCAAAACCTTCCTATTTTACCACTGATTTGCATTGGACATTATCTAATATCTCTTTGTTTCTACACCTGCACACGAATTAATTGCATGCCTGCAATTAACGCTAACTGGATGGGCATTGCAATTTTCTCCCCTGAAAGACACAATGGAAAGAAAAATTATTATCTTTACCTTGTGTGTCCAAAGCCTGGCAAAGCTGTTTCTCATCTCCATCACTATGATTTTCCCCCTGGTCTTCCTCCACATCAGGTCTTCCAGCGGCGGCAGAACGGGCTGACCGATTTCTTCCGGAAATGGGCAGATTACCGGGTTGGCTTTGGAAACTTGGAGGATGAGTTCTGGCTGGGTATGACCTTCCCTGGTTGCCTTTCATTGATGTGTCAAACCTAAGTTCCATAAGCACTGTGTCAGCTGTTGGCTTCTTGCCCTTCACCACATTCCTGTACATTCTCCCTCAGTTTTCCTTCTGTTCATTCCCTGCCCTTCACTTGAGGAACTCATGCAGAGGCACACCACATAAAGGCACACTGTGAAGGTTAGCAGCTCCCTAGTTTATTCTCTCTAGGAGAGAAGGGGGGTATGTATGCTGTCAGTTTTCATGGACCAAAACCCATCATTATCCATTGTATGACTACAGGTTGCACTGGTGGCCAGAAAGTCAGCTGTCCAAGGAAAACAGGAAAGGAGTGAGTGGGAGACAGCACAGCTCTGAAACTGAGTGTGCTCCTCCAAAACCTGAACATGAGCCAAAGGGACCTGCAGCATAAAAAACACACTCTGGCTTGTATGGGAGCTTCACAACAACATAAATAGCACTAGAGCTCAAGAGCTGAATGTTCCAAGCTTCAGCAGCATGAATAAATCTGAAGCTGGGCCTTGAATCCGCCACTCACAGACACAGGGAAGTGAAGCTCGAGTGGGGACAGAGAGCCCAGACCCCAACAGTGGCAGGAGACACACAAACTCACCACAAGTGCTGCTGCTCTTTGATTCCTCTCCTTGCTCTCATTTCCCACTACTGTTTTATTTGCCTAGAGCTTTCCTTGTTTGTTCACGGAGCGGATCTGGGCACCAGGCCTCACTGGGTGTTTCACTGTCTCGACAGGCTTGGACAACATCCACAAGATCACATCCCAAGGGCGCTACGAGCTGCGAATAGACATGAGGGATGGCCAGGAGGCGGCATACGCCTACTACGACAAGTTCTCCATTGGCGACTCCCGGAGCCTCTACAAACTGCGGATTGGGGACTACAATGGCACTTCAGGTACAGCCTCGGTGCTAGCAGGGGTCTTGGGAAATCCTGTGACTGGTTGGTCCAAGGCTGTAAAGGAAATCCCAACATGAAATCTCGCTTGTTTAGAACGGCAAGACAAAAAGCCATAGTCCTTTCTGCCTTCCTGCAGTCCATCGTGTAAACCAGGCTGATAAATCCCACTAGGGACACAGGATTTTCCATTGGGGATTAGATATTTAATATCAGAGACACTGCTGTTCAAATAACCAGGTCAACCATCAGAGGTGTCATCTCACTTGGCAATAGCCACAGCTGGCTATCGATGTCGTGCTGGAGGCTGTATTTATTGCCTTTCCACAGCTATGGAAAAATCTGAAATCCTCTGAGTTATTTCCTCACGTAAAGGCCAAACACTGCCCAGTTTTGCAAGGACACTGTCACACCTGCTTACTTGGTTCATTCAGGAGAGTTAGAGTTGCCCACCAGAAGAGAGTGGGTGCTAGAGGGAGGGCACAGGGGTTCTCCTCCTCAAGAAGGGAGAAGGGGTACAACTGTAGCCCCTTCATCTGGGATAGACGTGCCCAGTGCAAGCCCCCATGATGGAACTTACACCATGTACTAGGTGGAACCCCACAACATACCCAAGATGCAGGAATTTCCCTATTCAATACCAGTTAGTTGCCAGTGGAAGAGAGGTGACAGGAATCTTGATGGTGTGCAACAAAGCACTTGCTCTAACCTCAAATCCCAGGACACAAGGTACCCAACCTATTGCCAAGGATGGCAGTAATAGTCTCTCAATGGCTGGATTGCACACAGCCAGCATGGGTTCACTTCATATGTCCTTAGGGATTACCAAGGAGCATATTTAGAATGTCTCCCGTAAATACATCACTCAATTCACCATATTTTACTCTGGCTTTTCTTTCACAAAAAAGCAGCTGTCTCGTTATCCAGTATCAAGTTACAGGTTTTGGTGGAATAAGACATCACACACCTTCCAAAAAACTTCTTTTCCTTATCCAAAGAGAGAAAAGGTGGCCAAGCATCATGGTTCAAGAGATGAATGTTTGGTCTCTGTTGAGAGAAAAGGCTCCCTTTGGCTAACAGGAAAGAAGGAGGCTGAAAGCATCCTGAAGTTATACAGCAGAGGCAAGCCTTGGGAAAACAGGGATGCCAAAATCTGGGATTGAATTAATTTCTGAAACACTGCAACTCAGATCCAAACACATATCCAAGCACTTTATCTGACAAAGCCAAGAAGTCTCTAAGATTTGCTATGGTCTGCACTGATCCTAAACAGACAGCAGAGGACCTCAGATGAGCCAGTTGTGAACAATTCCAGTTAACATTATCCCCAGACTGCCAGCTGTTTGAGCCATTGATTGGAATGGTTACCACAAACCCAGAATATCCCAATTCCCTTGTGAAAAGAGCAGATAACTCAGACTCCATCACCTTTAACATCACCCCTTTCCACAGGAGACTCCCTCACCTATCACCAGGGACGCCCCTTCTCCACCAAGGACAGGGACAACGATGTTGCTGTCACCAACTGTGCCATGTCCTACAAAGGGGCCTGGTGGTACAAGAACTGCCACCGCACCAACCTCAACGGCAAGTACGGAGAGTCCCGGCACAGTCAGGTAAGGGCACAGCTGGGTCAAAGCCTCTGGAATTTCTTCCAGGGGAACATGTCAGCAAGCCTAGGTTAGGGCTGGGGCAGTGTGATTGGTGCACCAGGGTCAGAGCTGGTGGCATCACCCCACGCCAGCTGGAGTAAAGGGAGCTACCTTCAAGTCAACTAGGCTTTGTGCCTCACACACGCTGCCATAGTCATCTGCTGTAGTGTGTTAGATTAAAAAAATTACCTACATGAAATTTGATCAGCCTTTGAGCAGTGGGGAAAAAAACAATCAAGCCATAGAAGCAGGGGAGCTGCTTGCTCCTTCTATGGCAAGTTTTTTCTTCTGGCTTCTCTACACCAATCAACCTTGTTTCCTTCCTCTCCCACTCTAGTTTCTTGTTAGGGTCTTTTCTTACCCTCTGCCTTTTTCTCCCTCCTGCCAGGGGATTAACTGGTACCATTGGAAAGGCCACGAGTTCTCCATCCCCTTTGTGGAAATGAAGATGCGACCTTACAACCACCGTAACATCTCTGGGAGGAAGAGACGGTCCCTACAGCTCTGAGCCAGCTGAACCCCTCCTGCCTCCCACCACCTGACCTTTTCTGTCATTTGTTTGTATTTTATAATATGAAAAGGGAAAAAAAAATTACTACTCGTCTGAGATAGCAAGCTGCCCCTCGCAAGTGCTGGAGGGAACCACAGCACAAGGAAAGGCCATGGGAAAGGAAAGACCTCATTGCTTTGCATCTGTCCCAGAGAAATACCAAATTTCCAGTCTCCCTATCCCAATACTCTGGCCCTTAACATAAGAAGAAAGAGAAAGAGACAGATTTTTTGATATTTTTTTAAAATACTTAGAAATCCCCAGCAAACCCTGTTAGAAATGTTTGTCATGGGGCTTGTGGCAGAAACTTTCCCCACAGGTACCTTGGTGTGGCCATTTCCAGCCCAGTCATGGCCAGGCACGCCTGTCCTCTCCCTGCCTCCCTGTCCCCTCCTGGCAGGGAGGTCCCAAGCTTCATGCCATCCTGTAGACACCAACTCTTGCAGCAGGCAGAGGCCCATCTCTCCCCTATGTGCAGGCTCTGGACACATGGGGACTAAGTGGGGGTGAGCAAAGGCTCATCCCATCTCCAGTTTTCACAGGAGGGCTTGGCAAATATCTGCATATGTAGGCAAACTCCAGAGAGTCCACAGCTCATGTGTTGATCCCACCACAAAGTCATCCTCGTGTGCATGAGGTGTATGGGAATAAGAACTACTCCACCCCAACCTTCATTATCCACTCCTCCAGGCTGAACTCAGCCCACTCCAGGTCCAAGACATCTGCCTGGGTTATGCTGAACTTGATGGAGAAGAAAGGACTTAAATTAGAAGACTTGGGAGAAGAATACCTACTTGTGGTCCTGAAATCTAGGACCCATTTCCTCTTATTTCTACATTCCATCATGCTCTCTCTCACTGAGGTCACTGGTCCCAAACAAAAGAGTCTCAGAGGAGGAGCAGCAATAAAAAGATATCACACAACTGCAGCCCAACCTGAAGCCAGCAGCTGTCACAGCTCAGGTGCTCCTGCTCACGGCCCTCCACGCACACAGGGAATTATGGCAATGCAGCTAAGGCAAGAGAAGTGCAAGCTGAGGAATGCCCATTTCCTTCCTTCTACACCATCCCTCTTCAATGCCACCACAAGAGGGACACAAATCTCAGTGCCTTGGAATTGCCAGCTCTCTAACAGGAAATCAACCATTTCCCCTCCTGGAAGGGATTCCATTTGGATTTTGGAGCACTTCAAGGCCCTTGGAAGAATTAAAGAGTTTCACTCTTCCCACCCTTAGCTTCTCCTGTTTCAAGGAAGATGGACCCTTTGGATAGCTCTGTCTGTTGTCATTGTCCCCATCTCCACATAGCCCAAATCACCACCATGCTTGTCACCCTCTCCAAGGACTCTGATCAATGCCGGGCATTGTCACTGGTCTGGTCTCCAAGAAGGGACTCATCCCTGCATCCAAGGACAATGCAACTCATCACTGGATTTGCAGCCAAAGGAACATTACAAATGCTAAACACTGCTATCTGGTTTTATCACACTGAAGATGCTTTGTCTCAAAAGCATCTTTCAGATGGCAACATAAAGGCATCTTTGCAGTAGCTTATAATTCAGGCCAGTGTATCTTTCGTGGTCACACTCCTTAATGCTCTGACGTTATTCATGATGGCTGCAGAGCTGAAGAAGAGCATTAAATGGGAAACATAACCTCCTTTTCCATGCCACATACTGGCATATGAAATCACAGCCAACACCGAGGTCAACATTACAGGGCCCAGTCCTTCATGTGGACCTGGAGAAAGGATGCTCAGCAACATCTCCTATGTAAACGAGATGTCCCTTCTTACTTCCCCTTGGCTTCAAATCAGGCAACAAGTCAACCAGTTGAGGAACAGGTGAGTCAGAGGCTGCAGATGATGGGATCTCTTGCAGGACATGGCTACTGTCACAGATGGTGGCATGTCACGCCTCCTGAGCGCCCAACCCTGCTTTAAGACCCAAAAGACAACAAAAAACAGCAAATGGAACTGATTAAATCCTAAGAAGGCTTTTAGTAGACCAGCAGAGTAAATTTTTCTCCAAACCATCAAGAATTTGTAGGAAGAAATACCCCAACAAAAGCTGTAATGGAGAGTGGTTATAACCAGCAGAGACTGGCAGTGGATGGTGCTGTTTTCTTACCGACCCAGGTGAAAGGAAGAGATGTCAGTGGAAACATACACTTACCATTCACAGTCAAGTGAAAGGCAAGAAACCTCTCTCTTCAAAAGTAAGACTCAAACAGAAAGTTTGAAAAAAAAAAAAATCAAAGTTTGTCAAGCTTTTCTAGGAGGTTCAAAAGAAGATCCTCAAAAAGGCTGATTATTCTCTAAACAGGTTTACTGACATATATCTCTCCCTCCCTCCTCATGTCTGTCATCCTTTGTACAAGTCCTGTAAGCAGCATGAGTCAGCCCAGTTGACCCAACTGCATAGTCAGGTATGAAAGACATTCTTGGAAACAATATCCAATCTTCCAGTGCTGTTATACATCAGTTCTGGCCCCTGACCTCTCATGTGATACCAGGATGTCGCCTTTCCATGGCATTGGTGAAAGACAGTTGCTACAATCTTTTAAAGGAAAGATTTCTACACATCATGGTTTTCTCCTGGTAATAACCCAACCTAAGCCCAGGCACAGAACCAGCAATGATGACCCAGTCATTTGGGCCATTGTCTCCTGTTCACATTGACCATAAACAAGATACATTTCCCAGAAAGTTATTTTTCTATATTGCATTTTTTTTTTGACAATGCTCCTGCCAGCAGTTTCAAGCAAATTTGTGTTTAATGTTGATGCTACAGAAGGCCCCATAATTAAGTAGTTTCTTCTCACCCTCCATCACTGGATAGGCTAGTTCATTTTCCAGCTAGACCAGGTTTGACCCTGAAATTCCCAGAAACCAAGCCTGGATCTGGTGCAGTGCTCATCTTGAGAGACCTTGGCTTCAGCATGTGCACCACCACTGGGCTCTGGTGGCTCTACTGCCATCCTGTGTTTGTGTGGCTCAGGCTTGTTCCAGAGCCCAAAAAAGAGCATGAGGCTGTTACCCAAACCACACTATCCACTGTGACATCCCATTTTGTGTAACAGGAAGCAGCACATCAAATCCTTCACACAGCAGAACACCATGTGTGCCCATGACCCTTGCAGCCTTTCAAAGCCACCTCTTATTTCTAACCCCAAAGTCCTAGAGGGAAACACAAAGGGATTTTCATCTCTTGTCCAATATTCATTTCCCTCTGTTTCCATTCTCCAAGCCCACCTTCCCCTTGCACACTGCACTGAAACATAACCAAAGAGAAAAAGAGTCCTGAAAGGAAAAGCTGCTTTTAGTAAAGTGATAGCATCTATAAATGAATAATTTCAAGAAGGAGAGAGGCCAGGCTCTCCCCAAGGGTAGATGGGTTTTGGTAGGAAGATACCAGGAGAGTATCCACACAAAGGTTGGGGAGAAGTCTGCTTCTACTCCTTATCTTTGCATTACTTTACTCTCCCAAATTTGCCCTAAACCAGGCCACATGGGCATCTCAAAGCTTAGTACCAGCCTAAATGCACTCTTGCCCCAACCTCTTGCCTCCTTCCCAGAGGGGTGCTTATCCCAGCTGAAGTGCCCGGGTGTGGAAAGCACAGCTCATGCCACCTTCACTCCCAGTGATGCACTGGTGAGGGCCCAGCCAGTGGTGTCCCCATGCCCACAACAGGCTCAGAGCAACCTGACAAAATACAGCAGGAGCCAAAGTACCCTCCTGGTGCCTCACCTCAGCTCAGAGCTGCCCTCCTGCTGTGTCCCCACCATCATATCTGGGGGTGACCCTGCACCCCTATCCTGTGCCCCCCAGACATGCCCACAAGTTTTGACTTTACCAAACACTGCCAGCAATGAACTCTCACCCCAAAAAACCCTTTAATTCATGCTTACACCCACTATCAAAGGGTTGTGTTCTGGGGCCAAACAAGAAGCCCATCCCTGTTTCTGCCAGCCAAGCACCCTGGGATGGCCACAAAACCCAAAAGAGTCCCCTGGGGACCACCAGCACCTCCAGGGTCACCTTCCCCTTTCCTAAAATCCTGATGGTGGTGGCAGCTCCTTGCCCCTTCCAGAGGGGAAATTTGGGGTAAGTGGGAGGGAAAGGCCCTTCCCTTGGGAGATCCTGATGCCTAGACCCGCCTCAATACCCAGCCTGCAGTTCTTCAGATGTCAGTGGCTTCTCAGAAGGATGGTGACACAAAGACCTAAACAAACAAACAAACAAGCAACCCCCTGTGTACAGGTGTTATCCTGGAAATGTTCTTAATATGTTAAAAAAAGTTTTAAAACATAAATAACAAGGAGAGCAGAGGCAATGAAATGCCTTGAATAGATTCTGATGAACTGAAAGACAAACCACTGGAACCAAATGAGGGGGAAAAGAAAAGTAAATAAATGCATAAATAAAATCTATAATATAAATAAATAATATATTAAACAACCTTCCCCACCCTGTAATGAAAATGTAGCTTGGAGAATGGGATCAACGCTTGTTAACCATTGTTAACTAGTATTTTTAGTCCTGACCGCTCTTAGGCTATGTATAGTTCCTTTTTTTAATGCATTTTCTATACATTAATAAAAGATACTGAAGGAGTGAGCTGTGTGCCTGTCCAGGAGCGGGGTGGGACCAGGGTCCTCGTGCATCCAAGCCCAGCAACATTTCAGCCCCAACTTTATCCCACGAGGGAATACGCATCCCCTATCCCTGATCTTTGGTTATCCCATGGGAGGAGCATGGGGGGCTTAGCATGGATTCACATTCAAACCTGGAGGAAAAGAGCAGCTGATAGACCCAGCACATGCAATGTAATAAAAAAACAGTGGGAGGAAGTTTTGGGGCAGCCCAGCTTTGGCTGGTGATCCCATCTCCATCCTTGTAGGTGTTCAAGACCAGAGTGGAAAAAGCCCCGAGCAACCTTATCCAACCCCAGGGCTGCCTTGGGCAGAAGGTGGGACCAGAGACTGCCAAGTCCCCCCCTGCCCAGCTATGCTGTTAAAATAAATAGCAATAATGTGGCCATGAAGTTGGGTCAGCACAGTCGGTCCATTAACCACAGGAAGGCAGGGAGCTGGAATTTGGCCTCAGCCCAGCATAAGACATTTTGCTAATAAATTTAGCTGCTCTCATGAGCTAAAGAGGCTCTTCAATTTGCAGCCAGAGAAAGAAAAGCGGTGGTATGAATGCTTGGGAGCAAAGGGAAACAACCCCAAAATCTCCAGTTAAAACCATTTGCCTGATTTAAACAGCAATCTATTCCCAACATGATGGAAATGCCACCAAAAAACAGATTGGAAGGCTCGTTCCAGCAGAATATACTGCCAGTGGGAAACAACAACAAAAAAAAAAACAAACCCCAAACAAAACCCCAGCACTGATTAGCAAAAATCTCTAGGATGAATATGAGCTTCAGAAGATTTTGAAATTCTTCTCTTATTTCACATGAAGGCATTACCCAAACCTCTTTGTTTAAAGTTTTCACATTCGACACGTAGCCAGACAGGATGAGAAAGCTTGAAAGAAGCTCTTCCCCCAGACCACTTCAATATTTTCTAAATTTGACTTTGTAGAGACAAAACAGGGGAGTTTTCTTGGTGGCAACTTCTCTTTCTTGCTCGGATTTGTGAGACAAAAAAGGAAGTTTGTGAGAGAGGGGATGTCCCACCTTGGTCATGACCCTTAATACACCAAAAGCAAAGCGTGAAGCCTGATGGACTTGACTGTCTGGAATAAATTAACTTTTTTTGTGTCTAAAGGTCGTTAGTGCCATGGAAGAACTTACATGCAAGGCCTGTGCAAGGAGGAGCTGAGGGATGGAGATGTGTTTGGGATGGGGAGGAAGGGTTACCTGTGCTGGTGCTTATCATCCCAGTCTCACTGTGCTTGGCCAAGCAGTTCCCTGTCACAGCACATATTGCAGTTGAGATGGCCACAATACACAAAGCATCACCATAGAATTTTGGAAGGCTTCAAGCATCTGCCCTTCTTGTTCTGTAGCCCAAACTTTTATCCCCTCCTGTTGATGCATTGCCCCTGTGTGCCCTCTGTTCCCTTTGGTGGTTGCTCAGTGCCCCTGGGCACTCCATGGCTCATTGCTGTCAGTGCTGCTCACCTGCTGCTCACAGCTGTGCCATTGGGGATGAGGCTGGGCCACAGCCCCACTCCCAACTACCACAAACTGTGTACCTACAGTTGTCCAGGGTGTTTTATTTATGATCTCTAAGAGAAGGGCAACACCTTCCACTGTGCACCCTCACTCAGCATGTCTGGGGCCAAGTGAGGCTCCCCAGGGCCTCCATTTCCTGCAGAGAACCTCCCAAAAAGTTCACCTGGAGGAAACACAGTCTTCCTACTGCAAAAACCAGTAACAAGAGGCAGGTGTGTATCACTCAGAGGTTGGTACCTAGAGAAGGCAGGTAGCAGTCACATGGAGAGCTGCAGCATCCCTCTGGATCACAACCACCTCCCAAAATCATAGTCAAGGCCCAACTCCATGTTTCAGATGGGATGAGAAGGGAGTGAGGGTTGGCAAAAGCCCTTTTCTAAACACTACAAGTTTTGATTTAAGCCAGGGAAGTGTTTTGCCCCATCACACTAAACCCTGGGGAGCTCCTGCCCTATTACATGTGCCCACCACCCTCATCGCTCTGGCCCCCTCTGCCCTTGCACAGCTCAGAGCCATCACCATAATCTAGACATGCTCCTACATGTGGTGGGATCTCATATTTCCTGCCACTCCAAGAAACGTGCCTTCCCAGGCACGCCACACTCCTCTTTGGGCACTTCCAGCCACCACAGCTCCCCCATCTGCACTTTACACAGAGATATTTCATCACAGCCCTCTTACCAAAGTCCCCTTTTTGCATGAGTGATGCTCAGGAACTTTGTTCCAACAGCAAACATCAGGAGGGTGTACAAAGGTTCTCAGCAAGGACCTTGGGCACCCATCCCAAACCCAGAGCTCAAGCAACACATTTCCAACAACACATCCTGCAGCCTCAGCCCAAAAAAACACATGAGGGAAATGCTGGCCCAGGAGCACAGAGTGTGGCAGGAGGAGCTGCAATGGCTCCAGAGCAAGGCTGGAGCAGATTGATGAAGGGGCAGTTTTGTGCCATAGATTCAAAGCTGCTTTATGGCTAGGAGATGTGATTTTTATAGCACCATCTTCAACATTCTCAGATTTTAATTTCCCCTCATAAGATGGCATGTGTTCATCATCCCTTTTAAAACTCTCATTCTCATCTTTATATTTTTAACTCCTGGAGCTACAGGCTCTAATGTTTAGTTATGCAGAGTGAAAAAAAATTATAAATTATCTCTTTTCATCGAATCTAAATGCAGGGATTTTAAATTTTATTATTTAAATTTTATTGATGTGTCCCCTCTCCCTGGGATGAGGAATGCTGTGAATAGCAGCCTCCAGGCTTATCCCCCTTCCCTGTGATATAGCCAGCAATTTTTCTGCTTGCAACTTGTTTCAACAAGCACGGAATCAATCCTAGAATGGGTTGGGAAGGACCTTGAAACACCATCTAGTTCCAACACCTCTGCCACGGGCAGGGACAGCTTCCACTATCCCAGCTTACTCCAAGCCCTATTCAACCTGGCCTTGGACACTTCCAGGGATCCAGGGGCAGCCACAGCTTCTCTGGGCACCCTGTGCCAGGGCCATACCATGCTCACAGGGAAGAATTTCTTCCCATATCCCTTCTAACCCTGTCCTCTGTCCATGTGAGCCCATCCTGCCCTTGTCCTTATAGCAGCACTTCTCTCCCTTCCCAGTATTTTTGGGCTGCTTTCTGCTGTCAGTAGGAACACCAAAGGGTGCAGCAATCCTGCAGCAGGCTTCTCCCAGCATCATGGCTAATCCTCTTGCTCCCACCCAGGTTATCTCCCTGGCATTGCTCCTCCACAGGGACCAGGGCCTGGCGTGGCTGCTGACCAGCAGAGCAGAGCAGGATGTGGTGGGGACACAAACTGCCTCTGTTCACCACAACAGGCCTTTGTCACAGTGCTGTCCCTTGCATTTGTCGATGTCACAACAAAAGGGGGTGGGGGGGTTGAAGGATGTAACTCTGAAAATGGTAATGAGAAAAATCCTCCTTACAAGCAAGAGAAGGAGTGGGATGAGGTAGGAAATCCTCCCTCTAAGAATTTCAGAAGGCGATGGAAATGGACTCTTGGGAGAGGAGCAGCAGAGGGGATGGGGCTGGAGGAGCATCAGGGCAGTACTGACCACTCCTGGGGACAGTGTCTGTCCCTGCTCCTGGTCCAATGTCCCCTGGCTGCACCTGAGTCAGGCCAAAACCAGATGGCATCTCCCTGTTCACCCCTTGGATTGGTTCCCCAGTCACAACTGCCCCCTCTGCTGCCTCTGCCCCCTGTCTGAGGGGGACTTTGCCCCTCAGAATACAGGAACCTGTTCTCCCTCGCAGAGGGGCAGAAAGAGGCAGAACACCCCCAGGAGAAAGGTCATGCTTGTTTTTTCCCCTCTTTCACCCACTCCAATTTGCATTTCTCTCTCGGTTCCCTCCAGGCGGGTGGGTGCCCTGCCCCAGCCCTAACACCCAGCTGCATCCTCCCCACGGAGCCCCCGGTAGCAAACAAGATGAGGAGCAGGAAGACTTTGAAGTGTGAAGAACAAAGGTCAAATAGTTCCACCCCCAGGCAGGAGCTAAGCCCCGAGGGCAGCACAGAACATTCCAATGGCTCCAATACCACCAGCCAAAATCCTCATGTGATCCTGAGCCAAGGGACGTCAGCTCACCACAAATCTCCAGGAACAGCTTCCCCCATGGGAGTGGCTTATGGAGGGGAACAAATAACGAAAATAATCAAAATACTACTACTAATTTAGCGTCTGCATATCATTAAAAAGCAGGATTAGCTCTCCCTGCCCACCTCAGAAGCCAGTACTGAGGGATGGCCACTGATTGCACCTCATCAGCACCGGCCTGAGCCAAAAGAATGACTGTGACAGAGGGGATGGCCGGCACAACCGGTTTTTCACCTGAAAATCAACCTTGGCAGATCAGATCCAACACCCACCACCCCTGGGGGTGGCTGGAGGAGGCATGAGCCACTGCCTCCTACAACTGGGGGCATATGCTGGTCCTTGGGGACACCAGAATGTGCCCAAGCATCGCTCGCCTCTCTGCCTTGGGTTCACGCCTTCCACAAATCCAGCCCTTGGATGCTGCTGCTGACCCCATTTCCATGCTGGGGGAAGGAGCACCCCCCTTCACCAACAGGTTTTCCTTCCCTGGCTTTCCCATAAGTGATCCTTGAGTGCTTCCAAAGGGGAAGGCAGCACCACGTCAGGCTGCCGGGACTCGCCCAGCCCGGCGCTTTCCCCACCTCCTAGTGCGTCTCCTCTCCTCCTTGCCTGCCACCAGTGCTGCCTTGTAGGATTTCCTCAGGAAGGAGTTCCTGAAGGCTCACACACACAGAACAATCAGCTGTAAACAGCCCAAACACTGAGCTGTGCCCTGAGCAGACACATACCACCCTGCTCCTCACCTCACACAGGTCCCTTATACCACAGCTTTCTCAACAAGCATCCAGCAGTGTTTGAGGAGGCACCTGAGGACCCCCCCTCCCTCAATCCCCACCTCAGCATTCTTCTTGTCTAAGCACCAGGGAAGATGATCCTGCAAATCCTGACCCTCCTTGGCAAGCCCAGCTGCAAAGCCTCCTAAGTGATGGGTGGGCATGAGGCACCCCCAAAAACTCACCAGCTTTAGGGCATTTTCCCTGAGAGCAGCCTTTCCCCCATCCCTGCCTACATGGCACTTAGCCCCAACACTTAAGGGCAGTGCCAAAACAGCCCCAGGTGGGACCTGGGTGGGACTGGGACACCTGAGCCCAGCCTAGCGAGCCAGCTCCCCCTTCCTGGAGGGGACAGAGCCCAGCTGGTACCAAATGAGGGAGAGGAGGGGATGAAGTAGCTTCTCCCAAAACACTAGCTTTGTGTTTGTCCTCCACTCGTGTGTCAAGAGTCACCATCCCATCCCACCCCTCCTCCTCATTTTCCTCCAAAGCCAGAAAATCCATTGCTGCTGCTAAATACCAAGAGCTGCTATTTTTATCCAGACCACGACCAGGGCGTGCGTTATTTTTGGTGTTTAAACTGCAGGCTTTTTTTGTGGGAGGGGGAGAGGGAGGGGAAAAGGCAGAAGCATGGGGGAAAAATGAGAGGAATGTTTCTCTGGGAGCAGAGTTTTCCATTGCTTACTTTAAGCCAGACTAGTGTCTGCAAATAGAAATCACCACCAGAGAGCAGAGGAAGCAGCTGGGAAAGAAAGGTGTGATCATGTCTGCAGTCACTCTACCACTCCCACCACACTGAGAAAACCCCAAGTAAACTGACCCTGGGTACCAGCTGGGTGTTATGAAGGAGTAAAGCTCACAGCTGTGTAACAGGGCAAACTGGTAACAAAATTATATTACTCCAATGAAATAATGGGGAGGCAAGAGAGTGTTCCTATTTTCAGTGTAAAATGAGTAGTGTTTTCAAAATCAAATCGGGGTTGAGGGGGGTCTTAGGAGGAAATTGAAGTTATCAGGGTGCTTTTTAGCATGGGAAAGGCTTTGATATCACATGGAAATAAGGATTTTGGGAAGGATGGATGGAAAACAGGAGCTGGAGGTGGGATTTGATTTCCAGCTGATCCGAGGCCTGGGCTCAAACCGACATCCCATGAGGTGACAGGAGCTTGCCTGGCATGGGCCCCCTCAGTTCCTGTGCTTGAAGGGCACCAGCAAGCAGGGAGACAATCTGGAGCTGCAGTGATTCATCAGCAGCTGAGTCACGGCTTCCTCTCGCCCATTAAAGTTTCTGAGAAACAAAGCACGATTCCTTGGATCCCAGATATGCTACGTGCCAAACAAAATGAGGAGGTGGCAGGTTCACAATCCCTGCAAATGTACCTTTTTTTTCATGCCACATGGGAAGGAGCCTTGGCACACCTTGCTGCAGGAGACGTCCACAGGGTCAAGCATCACATGCTGTTTAAATTCAAAACATCTCCTATAGACCACTATGGAATTTGAGTTGGAGGTGGAAGGCACCTTTACAGGTCAGATATGGAGAGGAAGATGCTGGCTTAGAGCAGTGGACTGATTATATTTGTATATTCTTGCATTAATTCTCAGTTTCTTAAAGTCTATCTGATGCTTCCCAGCTCAGTTTAATGGCATCAGCACCCTCAATGGCATCAAGACTCCTTCACAGGTAGCAGCATTCCAAGACATCAGCACTAGCAGTGCCCACCACCTCTGCCACACCACCACAGCACTCCTGCCTGCAGCCAAGAGGCTGCCAAGGCACCGTGTTCAAGGGGGCCCCTGAAAATCTGGGGAAGGTGCAAGGCCAGCAGCCCCTCCCTTGTCAGGGCCTCTGCCAAATTAAATTAGTGATAGGGAAGTGTGGAGCCCCAGTGAGGCTGTTTGCCCAGGGAATGAAGCAAATATCCCAGGTGCCAGGGACAGGCTGGGCTTTCACTTTCCCAGGCCCAGGGACAGGCACCCTGAAGCCTAATGCTTTCAGATATGCTCACCCTCAGAGAGCTCTGATAATAAATATTTTTAGTCAACCCTATTTGAGGGGGTTCAAAGGTGGCATTGTGCTATCTGGTGCTGTAGAGTGGTCAGGTACCCCTCAGGTGACTGTCAGCAGCCAGGTGGCTTCTGTGTGCCCCAGGAAGGGTGTTTTCATAGGGGGTTTTGGTACCACAAAAGAGGTGGTACCCTCCCACAAAAGAGGGAATAGCTGCAGCTCAGTGAGGGGGGAGAGCTGGGATGCAGGGGGGTGGGATAGGGTCAGGAAACAAGGGAGAAATAGGATGGGGTGAGCTGGGACATGGAGAAATGGGATGGAATAAGTCAGGATAGGGTGAACTGGGATATGAGAAACTGGGGATGCAGTAAACCACATGATGCAAAGCCCAGGAATCTCCATCTTCCAGCATAAAACCAAGGGAAAAGTTCCTGGTATTAAGCACCAAATCTTTAGGGGAAAATTGCATGGTGTTTCCCACAGGACATAAACACCTTCCCTAAGGAAGGGAGGGTTTGAGGAGGCACTTAGCACAAGTGTAGCCTACAATGTGTGTTTCTGAGGATCTCTCACCTCTCCAACTCCAGCACTAGGGTGAAGGCAGCAGGAGGGCAGCAGAAGCTGGCAGCCAACTTACCTCCATCCCTCCACCCTCCTCTCTATCCCTCTTCCCTCCTATTCCCAGCCCAACATTGCTCCTGGTGCTGCCAAGTCACAGCACTGGGAATGTGAGGCTGTTTTCCAGGAGCCTTGAAGGGTCAGATAGCCCTGGCTAGCCCAGCTCCACAAGTCAGCCCCAAGGCTGAAGCAGTAAAGCCAAGCCACTGGTTCTGGAGCATGAAGGAGGGCAAGGAGGGCAAATGTGGGGATTTTGCAATCCAAAAGGACTCAGTCCAACCAGAAAAATTTCAGCAGAACATTTTTCTAGTTGCAGCTTGCCCAGCTGTCAGCTCACAACACTGTGTGGAGGCCGTAGGGCCCTGGACTGGAAAGCCGCCGGGATTCAGCAATTTCTGGATATCACCGCCATGGTGTTAAAAAAGAAACAAGTGGGAGAGAAAGTAGCAAGTGAAGGGTGGAGGTGGCAATCCCGATGGAACTGGGATCACAGTTTGAAAATATTGAATCACAGAATCATTTAGGTCAAAAAAGCCTTCTTAGGTCATCAAGTCCAACCCTTAACCCAGCAATACCAAGGCCACCACTAAACCCTGCACAGCCAAGAGCACCTTCCCAGGCTGAAACATCCATCATTTATCCATGGTTGTACAGCACCCATAAGGCTCCTGGATGCTGCTGGGGCTGCTCCATCACCTCCTGCCTGGCTGCAGTGCCCCCTTTCCAGGACAGAGGGTGGGTGTGATGGCAGGGCAGGAGTGACAGCACGCAGGGCGGTGCTGATGGGGCGCTGGGTGGAGGTGAGAGGGAGCAGGCTGGCNCGGGTGGGACGGGGCCGCGGCGCAGAGGTAGGTTGGGGGTCCGGGGAGTACCCGGGAGGGGGATCCCGGGGCTGGGCTTTATCCTCGGTGCTGTGTTACTCAAATCCAGGGCTTTTCTCGCCTTTTATTTGTTTTTCCTAAGGCCACATCATCTGCTTCGCGCAGCCCGCGGGGAGGGGGTGAGAATGGGGACTGGGGAAAGAGCGATGAGCAGCAAGCAGCTCTCAGGGAACGTGTGTGTGGGGCAGTCTGCCTGGCACCGGGTTTGGGGACACCCGAGCTGCACCCAAAACCACTGTGGTTGTGAACACCACAGGATCCTAGAGCGGGTTGGTTGGAAGAGACTTTAAGGATACCTCGTTCCAACCCCTGCCATGGGCAGGGACACCGTCCACTAGNAGTGCCCCCTTTCCAGGACAGAGGGTGGGTGTGATGGCAGGGCAGGAGTGACAGCACGCAGGGCGGTGCTGATGGGGCGCTGGGTGGAGGTGAGAGGGAGCAGGCTGGCAGCGGTGAGGGGGTCCAGGGTGGTACTCCTGGCACTGCTCTTGGGGAGCTGGAGCTCTACCCTGCCCTCCCCACCACAGCAGCGGCATCACCGCCCTGAAGCCCTCCCTGCTGTCTCCCAAAATCGCTTCTGGGAAAACCTGGGCTGCACCAAAGCCCGGCGAGCCACACACTTGGCTCCCTCCCTTTCCCCACAGCAGGTTCGGGGCTGGTTTGTGCCCCGTCGCTGGCTCTCTCCCAGCCTAAATCCCGCAGCCTGGCCCGGCCCCACAGCGTGTGCGTGCCCCGCAGTTGGGGCTCGGGCGGAGGGCGCGGGGCAGCCCCAGGTGGGGCCNTCAGGTTGTTCCAAGCCCCGTCCAACCTGACCCTGAACACTCCCAGGAATGGGGCATCCACTGTTTCTCTGGCATCCCCCTGAGCCTGTTGTAACCAAAGCCACAAGTGATGGACCCCAGGGAGGGCCATGGCTGGGGGCTGCTGCCCGCCCGGACAGGCAGTACTGCCCGCTCCGTAGTTTGGAGGAGCCCAGGATGGCTCTGAGGAGCTCCCAGTGCATCCAGGGATGACAGTGGCGCTCACCTAAACTCAAAACTGATCTTTTGGGCACAGTCTCGGTGATCCGGGGGCCGACGGCAGCCGCGCGTGTGCAGACGGTGATGACGAGTGGGCTCCAGGCAGCAGCTTGCAAAATAGTTTCACTTTAACCCTGTTATCCAACATCCATATCAGTAGTTTTCCAAATCACTCCCTTTAGGGAATGAAAGCATTTATGCGTGGCTTCTGGCAGGAAGGTTTGATGGTGGCGGGAACGAGATGAAGCTTCAGCTTGTCGTGTTTGCTGGGTGGTGGCTTTTCGTGTTTGTCTTTTACGTTTGAGGAAGGTCTCTGTAGCCTGCTACTCCCTGTAGTTCTGGGAGACCGGCGGCAAAACCCTTCTTAGTCACCATTTCCGAAACAGCAACGTGCAATCCCTGCTAAGGAAACTGCTCACTCTCGGTGTCAGGTTTCATCCAGCTTTCCTTTAAGTCTGCAGGTGCAAGCAGGGAAAATAGGTGCCACTGTGTGACAGCATAGCTGTGTCTCTGCTGGGTGGATCAGGGAGCTCACAGGCTGTAACAAAAATTAGCCTCTCCCTGCCTGAACCACAGCTGTCACTGCAATGGAAAGTTGGTATAAAGCTGACATAAAGCCAGTAACAGACGGAAATGGTTGTTTAATAATGCGATTCCTGCTTTGCACTCCTTAGCATCAACTGCACGAAGTGTGGTCTCATCTGCCTGAAGGAAATGGGGGTGGCTGTAGGTCAGTTGATTTCATGTCACCTCCACAAGTCCTGAGTTGTAGCTGGCCACAGAGCACGGGAGTGTTGAAATAATCCAGAAATACTTGGGGCGCACCCCACAGGTCAGTTGCCCCCAGAGCTGCTGCTGCTCTCACTGTGGATGCAGGGAGCACCTTAGAGCAGCCACACTCCTGCCTGAGTCAGGCGGCATCTCAGCTGAGAGGAGCAGGTTGAGCTTTGTTAGGTTGGAGGGAACTTCAAGAAGACATAAGAGCCTGTTGAGGGTTGGGCCTAAAGAACTTAACTAACAAAATGACCTCCAGCTCTCTCCCCTCTGCCACGGTGACACAGCATAGCAGTTTCCAGTAAACTGCAACTTTTCTGCAAACTCTACCTCCATCCCCAGTCGTTGCGGTTGCTCTGCAGTGCACAGGATGTGGACAAGCCAGCATTGCCAAGGCAACACCCTCTGTTTTGGTTTCCCCATGCACAGGCTGGCAGCCTTTGCCCCTCCCTCCAGCTCAGCCAGGCAAGCCCTGCATGCCAACGGTTTGTGGTGCCATCGCAAGCCATCCCTCCAAAGGACCTTGTTTTCCACCCACGGCCTCCCATAACTGCAGAGGAGTGGCAGATGCTCCCCACCCTTGCAAACCAGCTCTTTCGAAGGCAGTGTGGATTAAAGAACCTCATGCTGGATGTGCAATGTTGATTAAAACTTACACAAGTGGCACGAAGCCCTGTCGTGCAGAGCTGCCATCAGCTGCAGCCATCCATCCCTGGCCACAGGAGTTCCCGGGCGAGTTTCCATGTCAGCTTTCCCCTGGCTCTGCCAGCACCAAAAACAAAGAGCTCATTTAGCAGGATGCTTCACAGCCCTCTCTGAGACACAGCCCTGTCTCCCAGTACCTCCCTGGCCCTGTTTTTTGGTCCCATATCTTGACCCAAAAACCAGCTGACCTCCCAATGGCAGCTCCACATGCTTGCAGCAAGCAGTTCACACCCATCCTGACCACAGCATGCAAGCAGTTCTCCATGTTCATCCCCCTCTCTAAGGGGAGATGTCACACCAAATTGAGCAGCAGCATGGGTATTCCTAAATGCAGCTCCTCATGGTGCTCTCATGTTTTCAGCTGGCTATGGGTGGCCTTGGGTAACCCCTCTGCCCTTGGAGTGGCTGCCTCCAAACACATCAGTTTTTCTACTTTCCCCTCCCCCCCCATTTTTTTTTATATGAAACTGAAGAATCCCATTATTTAGCACACAGACATCCCTTCATCTACAAAACAAAAAGCAATGCACACACCAGAAAGAAAAGGCATTTGAAAACCAGCTGCATGGCCATGCTGGAAGATGGCCCTGGGATTTGGGTGCTGCTTGGGCAGGGCAGGGGCAGGTACCTCCACCTTCCCCTTCCAAGGGATGCACATTTGGCTTGTCCAGGGTGGCCACATGTCCCCAGCTGGACACTTCCCAGTGACAATCAGCCAGGGCCTCTGCAGTGCATTCAGCTCCAGTTTAAAGTGGAAACATATCAAAGGGCTTTGCTTTTTTTTTTTTCCTCCCCGTTCTTTTTTCCTCTGCAAACAATTAATTACAAGTTTAAAAGGAAGTTCCAGCCCTCCTTCCCTACCCAGAAGTTTAGAGGCAATAAATATAAAGCAGTTTAGTGCAGGGATAAAACTGTACATCCTGTTTTGTCTGAAATTAAGGCGGTTGTTGTTTGGGGATTGTTTGGGTTTTTTACTTCATTTTTGGAGTCCAGTGTATCATAGGCATCCTGTATTCCTGCCTGGATAATGAGCTGTCAGGATACTTATGGATAAGTGGCAAACCTCCACCACATGGATGATAACACCGAAGAAAAGCTGCTCTGTTTATTTATGTTGTAGTGTAACCTTTACTACAGCTGCCCCAAAAAAAAGACCTAGGTGAAGATGAAGGTCAGGACAGGGAGCAGGCTTAATAAGTGGTTCTCACTTATCTCTCCTGTGAGCAAAAGCAGATCTGGGATGCTCCCAGTTGGCTCCAGGCAGGGGGTAGGCAGAGGTTGTATGAGATTTGAGTCTCTGAGTGGTAGCCTGTGATTTCTCAGATGGGGATATTGATGATATTTCTGTCGTCTGTTGAGTAGTGGAATGAGGGAATGTGAGGAACAGCCAGTTTTGATGCAGCAGACTGGACAAAAATCTAGTAATAATAATAATAATAATAGTAATAACAATAATAATAACAACAAACTTCTTCCAGCCAAAGCCAAAACCACCTCCCAGAGCACCACATTTCATTTGGTAAATCTCAAATGAGAATTTTTTAGAAAGGCACCCAGAGAAATTCATGCTCAAAAGAGAAACGACCAGCTAACTGGGGCCAGCTCAGCTGTGTGCTCGTGCAAATCAAAACAATAAATCCACAGTGGTCAGTCTGTTTCTGAGGGACATGGGTAAACCCCTTATTTTTAACAAAATCTGAGCACTTGTGGAATCCCAAATTGAGAGCTTGGCATCTATGCTGAGGGATTCAGCTCTTGAGGTCCTGACAGTCAGGTCTGAAAGCCAGCACCAGGGGACACCAGTGAAACCAGACTCTGTACAGTTTATAGGTCCCAGGACACCATTTTGGAAGGCAGGTTTTCCCTTGGGAGCTGCTTTTTTGGGGGGCTGCCCAGGAGTTCCTGCCCAAGCAGCATCACAAGAGCTGTGGTTAGGGCTGGGTGGGACCTGTGGCTGCTTTTTTGGGCGAGGCTGGTGGCCTGGTCTTCCTTTAGGAGTGGGATGTAATGGCACAGCGAGGCAGAAGGAAGCACAGTGGTGCTAGCTGGAGAATCCTAAAACACTCCATACAAGAGAGCATCCCTTAGCAGGTACCAAACAAGGAATAAATGAGATGCAAAGCAAGGAAGGGCAGTGCTGCAGACAAGGAGGATTTAGCCAAAACCAGCCTGGGTCCCTTTCCTGTCCCTCCCTCAAGGTCCCCGAGGTCTGTGAGAGCTGCCAGAAGAAAAGATGAGGAGTTACAGGGGACAGGTGGAGCAACCCCTCTAGGACACCTTTGGTGTTCAGGCTGTACTTCAAGTTTTTTGGTTTTCCTTTTACTGTGCCTCAGTTTCCCCTCCTGGGCATGTGGGAATTTAAGCTTTCCCTCAAGAGGCTGCAGGGCTTGAATCCCAAAGGCTGGCAAAGACACTGCTGTAAAATGCTGATCAAGGGTGAAATAGGGTGTTGGAGCCTGATCCTGCCCCTGCCAGCTCTTCATCTGTACAACCTCTGATTTAGTGACCCATGTGTTGAACCAGAACTGCAAACTTGCAGCACAAAAGCCCCAGCTCTACTCAAATGCTTTGCCTGGCCACAGGAGGGGAAGAAAGATGTGAGCAGAGGCAGCAGCTCCCTGCCCCTGCAGGAGGGCTTCCCTGAGAGCCCTGGCACTCAGCAGCACCTCTCCCTCCCTGAGGGAAGAGGAAAACCTTACGTCAAGCCACAGAAATTCTTCTCAGCCCTACCCAAACCCTTGGAGCAATTCCCAGGTGAGGCACAGCAGCAGCAACTCCTCCTGCCAGCCAACCCTTATCCTCCCCTGCTGCTGCCTTTGTGGCCAGCCCTGGGTACATGGAGCTGTGGGTGCAGGGCTCTTCACTGTGCTCTAGCAACTGAGCATCACCTGTGAGTCCCCCTGACCACAGTCCTCATCCAAAATACAGGTGGTGCAGCCACAGCCCCCACACCAAACCTGCTGGCAGTGCCCAGGGTGCCAGGGCAGCAGAAACAGCCCCTGCCTCTGTGCTGCCCATCCCAGACCATGGACCTTGAGAAACAGCCTGGCCAAAGATACCCTATCCCAGGATTGGGAATAAGGAGGGACCTGTGACATGTGGAATCCTGGCTCCTGTGGCAGTACTGTGTCTCCACAATGGTCACTGCCTACATCAGGCAAGTCCCTTCCTAGAGCTTCTCCTGCAGACAATATTTCATCTGCTAGGAAACAAGCCCTACAAAGGGCTAATAAGAGCTCCATGATGTGATTACTCAGCCAGGGCTGATGTGTAAATCCAAAGGGGCAGCATTTGTGCTAGGCTAAATTCCTAGGCAAGTAGGGATGCTCAAAGCCCTCCTCACTCATCCCCACAATCAAGAACAAACCCCAGGAGAGAGGAGGCTGTGTTTCTCAGATGAAGACACCCAAAGGGACATAGCAGGCAGCACAGTCCATCCCCCATGGCTCCAGGCCCCCCAAGGTAGGAGACATCTTACCCTGCTGAGATTTAGGCTGTTCTGGCAGCTCCGTGGAGAAAACTGCTGAGGGAGCAGGCACCTGACCCGTGTGGTTTCTTGTCTCTGCAGGCATCATCCAAGGACTCTTGTGGAGCCCACTAGCTGCTTACAGGAGCTAAGCATATCTCCAGGTGCCTTTCAAGCAGAGGGAGCAGCACAGGCAGCCTACTCAGGAGCTGACATGCAGCAGAAGATCAGCTCTTTCTTTAATTCCATCTTGGAGCTCATCCGTACGAAGCATGAGGAAGGCGTCTTCAACACCGTCTGCCTGGCCGTGCTGTTGGGTCTACCCTTCGTTGTCCTCCTTGCCTTCATTTTCATCTGCTGCCACTGCTGCTTCTGCAGAAGGAGGGGAGAAAGCACAGGGAAAGGTGGCCCCAGCAGCAATGGGCATCTGCATGCTGAGAGGAACAAGAAGAAAAAGAAGAAGAAGAAGAAGCAGGATGAAGAGGACCTGTGGATCTCAGCTCAGCCCAAGCTGCACTTGCTGGACAAAAGACCCTCCTTGCCCATCTAGCAGACAGGAGGGTGTTCAGGTCCTCTCCTCTGAGATGCCACCATTCCTTTCACCTGTGCACCAGGAGGGCGAGGAGATACCAAAGCTGCTGCCACTTTATGGTGACTTTCGACAGAGGCTGACCCCAGCATGCTGAAGGGCCAACAGAAAACAAGGCACGGGTTGTGCAAGCCTCTTCACCCCCACCATGACAGCATGCCCCGGGGCAGAGACCCCTGCAAAGGACAGGTGAGCACACAAGGGTGACCTGCCACCAGGTCCTACATCCCTCCTGCCACAGGCACAGTGCACACACGTGGGGCTGGCACACAGCAAAGGGCCTGCGAGGCTCTCCCTCTGCACTCAGCTGCCAGCACACAGGGTGCAAGGACAACATTCACCCACAGACCAAGCCACCTGCACACTCCCCCTGCACAACACGGACTGCTGTGAGTGAAGCAGGCACAGACACACCTCCTTTGCTTGCCCTGCCATGGAGATGGCACAGCTTCACTGTCGAGGCTCCGTCCAAACCCAACTCGCTTTATAGACACTAAGCTGAGTTACCCCACAGCTCAAAGATGTGCCATCTATCAGGCCACCAAACCAAAGTCTCTTGCGAGCACCTGAAGCTAGATGCCCTCAGCACGACCTTAGAGACCTCAGACACCATCCTAAGGCAGCACAGCAGAAGGATGCCTTGCCACCTAGGCTAGAGGCAGGAAGGAGAGAGGAGGCTGCCAGACCAGCCCTTTTGCACCAGCACTTAAGAAAACACCTTCCTTGAAACACTGTTTAATACAAACTTGCCATTAAAGAGCTCACCATGCTGCTGCAAGAGCAGAAACACAACCTGAGGCTGTGTAAAAGCTTTGCTATGGGCATTAGAGTTATTTATTAAATGACTACTAAAGAAGAGCAGGACCAAAGGCCCCTCTGGAGCAGGGCCAGGGACAAGGAAACAGTATTGAAGGAGCGGACATGGTTTCCTGGCACATGCAGCCATCACCTCTCCCTGCAGCCCTTGTGCCATGTGTCAGACACACACAGACCCATGAGCAGGTGCTGCCCCAGCTGATGCCAGCTCTGTGTGCTGCACTGAGCATTTCTGTATGGCTGTCAGGCTCACCTGGTCTGGGATTTTGAATGTGCTGTAGAAGCAAAGTAAATTCCATGTGCACAGTTATCCCTTACACAGGGATACATTATACAGCCAGACTATGCACCTCTCTCCATCCTCATGTTCCTTGGAAAGATGGTTCAGCTGGGCACAGCAGCTAACAGGACCACACACAGCTCTCATCCCTGCTCTGCTTCCCACCTGCCCTGCCCTGGCTTGTGTTCCCATCCTATGTCCCTTGAGCTGGGAGTCTCCTGTGCTCCCCACTCTCTGCCCTACCAGGCTCTGTCTCCCTCATCTCTTTTGAGGAGTGCATGTGTGTGATGAGAAGCCTCATCATGTCTGGGTTTTGCCCTGTCTGTACACTGGGTATCTTCCTTCCATTTTTTTCCAACTGCTGGAGCAGACCAGAGCTGCCAGCCAGAGCCAGGCATCTGGGGAACAAGCAGCCAAACCCACGTGGGCAAGCCTGGACAGAGCTGCTGGGCACAGCTGCTTCCAGCCCAGGCAAGGGTGATGCCACCTTCCCCTCACTTGGAAGACAAAGCCACCAGCTGGAAGCAGCTGCTTGTGCCACCCAGTCCCAGCACAGCCTGTTTTATCCAATGTAGGCAGGGCTGTAATGGTCACATCATGTCACAGGGTTTGGCTGCATGTCACAGGGTTTTGTGCTGGGAACAGCCATGAGGCTGGGCTCCTCCTCACACAGCCCTTTAAATTGACCCCATATGTGCCTTATTTTCCAGTTTGCTTTGTCACCATTGAAATTAGTGACTCCCTTCTGCTCCAAAACAGGAAGCAACATAGAATGGTATAAAAATTAGGATTTGCCACATGTCATGCTAGGAAACGCAGAAATAGCTCTGATCTCTGTCCAAAGTTCCCAGTCTAGCCAAGATCCTGGAGAACTAGCACTTCACTTGTATTATTCCTTCTTCCTTCCCTCCTTTCCCCATCCAAGTGCTTTTCTCAGCCCTCCTGCCTCCACACTCACCAGGTGGCCAAAGGAGCCCGGGCAGGTGCTGTGATCCAGAGGCAGGAGCAGCCCTGGAGGCAGGGTGGTGCTGCCTGGAGGAATCAAAAAAAAAAAATCAGAGTAAAGGGAAACACGATGGGAGGCCAGAGGCTCAGCCAAACAAGCAGGGGCATGGAGGCAGCAAGCACTGTCAGAGTACAGCCTACCTGGTGTGGAGGTGCCAGGCTTTGCAGGGCGTCCTGCAGGAAGGATTTTCTCCAGAAAGCATAGCAAGTAACTCTTCAGGTGAGGGAACCAATTCCTATAAGAACCAGAGAACTGCCAGAAAAATGGGAGCATTGGATCACACTCATCTCCAGATCCAGGCTTTGGGGAGTTCAGAGCTAGGCCTGAATTTCATGGGCTCCCCAAAATCATCATTTAAACCACCCCTGGGCTGGGCAGGGAGGGACCAGGATACAACCCTGCCCTGATCCATCCAACCAGTGGATGGTCTGAGCGTCCACACTCCCTAAAGCACAGGGCTGGCTTCCTTGGTGTCTGCTGTTTGAGCCAAACCGTGCACTGAATAGGCTGCTTCTGGAGGAAAAAGCAAAAGAGCAGCAGAAGCCTGAGGTGCATGAGAACTTGTTATTCACCAGCTGGGCAGCAGCAACCCTGCAGCACCCACGTTACCAAGGAGGCAGAGATGCACAGTACAGAAACTCCACTGCACGGCCCCTGCTCTCCAGACACCCCAGCCCTGCCTCCCACAACTGCATTTCAGTATCAACCTTCAATTTTCCTGAACAAGTCCATGCAACAGGGAACAACAACAAAACAAATCTTGTGCAATTTTTTTTTAAACCAAAAATAAATTACTCTTAAACTGCAAACAAACACTGTATTTCGATCTCTTGGTCATGTGTTTATTTTCCTGAGGAAATCTTTCTTGTACCTGTGTCCTGGCTGTAGATAAGACACAGGGAGAGCTCAGCAGCAGAGGCTGTGCAGTGTCTGCCTGCAGCCAGCTGTGCAGCTTAGAGATTTTTTTTAAAGAAACAGCTTAACTTAATCAAGTTAATGGCCTTGCTTTGTTAATGAGCACAGCCAAGCTGCTCTACCCAAGGGCAAGAAGTAGTGGGAAGAACAAAAGGTTTGTGCTGTGGGAGGTGGGCTGCAGGTTTGTTTTTTCTTACAGAGGATCAGCAGCACGGACTAGTTAACCCCAGTTGGTTTTGATCAGACAAGTATTTCTTGGTGTCTGCAGCTTGCTGGGCAGAGCCTTTCCAAATCCTACACCACGGAGCTCTGCCTCCATGAGGGCAAAAAATAAAAACCTGCTTCTCATCCGGATGAGGCACCAAGCTGCCCTTTGCCCACAAAGCTGAGGCTCCGGAAGAGGCTGGTGAAAGAGGAGTGCAGGAGTGCACTGCAGCAGCTAGAGCTGAGCAGCTAGAAATGGCAGAGGCCCACTTCCTGGAGAAGAAAGGAGCTTCTTGCTTCTCTCCAGATGTTAGACGCTGGATTTAGGGCAAGGTGTTCTTGGGTAGCCTGGGCTGCAAGGGGAAAGGATAGTTCCAGGGTTCTGGGTTAGATATATGCAGTGGCTGAGATGAAGTTCAGCATCCTGGAGCAGTGTAAAGATTGAAGGGAAGCAAAAATTCCCATTAAATCCCTCTGTGATGGAAGAATTGGATCCTCACTGACTATTCCACTAATGGCTTCCATTCAGCCAACAAAGCATAGAGCAGTGACCAAAAGTGACTCTACTGCTTTCCAAGCAAGTGTCCAGTGCAGGAAGACACTTCAGGCTTCTCTCCAAATCACAACAACACAGAAACACAGTATCTTTGGGAAGAGGCATCCTCTCCCTCCTTTTCCTGGGTGAATACAGCAACATTTCTCTGGGGTCCCAGAAACAGCAGATATATCACAACAGGTGGGTCCTGGCTGGTAAGACCCAGCTACAGGACAATCCTCATCAACACGGCGATGCCAAAGCAGTGAGGATCCTTCTGGGATTCAAATTCTGCCCCGGATGTGTTGCAAATCAGTATATAAACTTTTAAGTGATCTCAGAGCGAGGCAGAGTTTTTGAGAATCTATTGGCTCTCCAACAGCACTGTTACAGGGCCACATATTACAGCAAAACAAGGGTAGTAAAGGGATATGACATTTTTATGGCACTACCCCAACCATCCTGAGCCTCAAAACCAGAACAGCCAGTCCCTCGAGGCAAACAAACTGCATTATCTGAGCAATCCCAGCCTCCTGGGCTGTAGCACAGGCTAGTTAACCCCAAAAAGGTCCTTTTGCAGAGGCCAGCTGGATACCGGGAAGTTTCTCCTGCCTGAAGAGACAATGCCATCCTGTGGCTGTTCGGGAACACTGACCTTCTGCTGCGGTTTTCTAGCAGCTCTCGCTTTCCCCTTCCTGGTGAGAGAGCAACATTAGGAGTGCCAGACAGACCCTCCTCAGAAACTGCAAATAAGGTGCCTCATTTACCCTTAGCTCAAAAACAAAGCTTATACCACGTAAGAGAATATTGCCTGCTCCCAGGGGGGTATTCAGCTTTAGGATGGGATTATGTTTTGCAGCTGCACAGGAAAAAGTCACAGGTAACAATCACACCTGCTGTTTTTTAGAGCATACACTTATTTTTAGAGTGGCTGTCTGTGAGACTAGTCCTCCTCTCCCTCTCAGCCACCTTCCTGATGACTTCACTGAGCCCTTTAACTGAATAACAAACTGAAACCTGTCCTTGCCTACAGACAAGTGGGCAACAGGGAGAAAACACTTCAGAGTAAAGAGCCCTCATCGCTTCCCTGTGTCCTTCTCTCATGCTCTTAGCACAGAGCCTGCAAAACACTTCAAGTACAATTTTCCTTTCTATTCCTCTCACCATTAGTCTCCTCCCTCCCCCAAACCAGGGCTTGGATAGCCTAACACAGCTCAGATGAGTCTCTGCTCACCTGCCCACCCATGAGGCACAGCCCTGAACGTAGGATGAGGAATTTAGTCCTCACCTTTGAGAGACAACTCTCTGGCTCTCCTCAGCCAGGTCCTAGGAAGCACAGGTCAGTTAAGCACTTCACAGAGTTAAGTCACAAAGAGAGCACAATTCCTATCTCCCTGTTTTGGAGCAGACCCCAAAGACCCAATCTGCACAGTCCCACTCCAGACCTGGGTAATGCTTCCATTTCATGCAAAATGCTTAAATAGGAAGAAAAACAATTCTACCACCCAAAGCAAAGAAGACAGAAATATTTAAGACCCCCTTTATTTGTGAATTTTTTACTTTCTCCAAAGTCTGTGAAGGATTCTTTAAAATGTATTACTCAGCTTAGCACTGGAATAGAAAAGGCCATTAAGACATAGGACAACCATGTCCCAGTGTGCTCAGACAAGGAAGCCTTTGAGCAAGCAGCATTTGGTTAGCTCTCATACTTCTTCCCTGGCTGGATCTGGCTGTCCAGAATTTTAATGTCTTATCAGGGAAAAAAAAATAAACTTCACCTTTATGTCTGTAAAAAAAAAAAAAAAAAAAAAAAAAAGAAGCAATCAAATGGGAAACCATGCACTGGGGCACACAGGATTAGTTTAACTCCAAGGGATGCTCATTTTAGAGGTGGATGACAAGTGTTATCATTTCAGCATCACTACCTGCTACACTGCTGATGAAAAAGCAGGAGGCAGCAGATGGAACAGTCACATAGGGAATTTGGTTAATTGTCTGTAAGCAAGCAGTACAGAGAGGTAGGTCTGGGATGGTGAGCAGAGCCTGGAGGAGAGTGGACCTTACATTCACCCTGTTCTGGGCCTCACCCTGGAGACTGAACATCAATCTACTGCACATCTCCTTCATATTTTCTCTGGGCTGGGAAAAATGACAGAAGCAAAATAGCAATATTTTAACCTGCAGAGATGTGATACTGGAGGCTGAGGAACCCACTCCACAGAACACACATGGGTTAGTGAGCCTTGCCAGCAGACTGGCAGTGTTTCCCAAAACCCAGTTCTGCAGGAAGAATAGGAAATATGCTCAAATAATGAGGAGAACTGCAGACCAAAATAGGGAGAGGTGATAGTCTCAGAAAAGTTCACTCTGATGTAAATTAGGAGGCTATTATTTGTTAGTAGGTTCAAATTTATTTTTGGAAGTCTGACATGGATGGCACCAGAGAAGGACAGAATTAAGAGGAGTCTGTAACCCAGGCTTCAGAAAGAACACCATGTGTTAAGGCTTGTTTTACATAAAGTTTATAGAAGTTGCATGTATTGGATCAAGCAGGTCCTTGTCATGCTTAGCCAACCAGAGTATTTACAAGCAGGATCCCCCACAAGCCCCCTCCTAGTCTCTGGAACATCACCCACCAGGAGCTCCAAAGGCTGCTAGCAGGCTGGCCTGCAGATCCAGATGTCCCTGGATGCACACTGGTCAGCTATTGCATTGGAGAAAGCTGTCTGAATCAAACTTTGTTAATAAATACTGAATCATTACCCTTGGGTCTTGTTCTGCAGACAGTTTTATTTAATCCCTGATATTTTTCCTCTTCTCTGATAAAGACTTCTTCTTCCTCCCCAGGACTGGCTCATTACTGGAAGACTGAGGACAGATCTTCATCTCCAAAAAAGAGATAGAGAATTCATGTCCTTCCCACGACTCTCAGTTCATACCCTAGGAAAAGACCAAGGAATTTCTCTTACTAAAGTGCCCAGACCAGGTGCTAGGAGTATACCACTGCCCACCTCAAATTCCATTTAACCCTCCAATAAACAGAGACTTTAATTATAATCAGTCTTTCAGACACTCTTCATATAGATCAAACCTCTGTCTAGCTTGGAACACAACAGCACCTTCGATCCCAAATTAAGCCTGTACAGTGAGATGTACCCCAAGGCATGCACTAAAAACCAAGGGAAAGGCAACATCAGACAGTGAGCAAGCATCCCAGTGTGGTTCCTAGTGAGTGTTCCTTTAGGTGTTCCCCTCAGAGACCAAGACAGCTCCACCTCAAGTATCTCTGCCCTCAAGAAGCAGGGATCATGAGCTCAGGTCCTCTGGATCCAGGGAGGAGAGAGTAAGAGCTGTAAGTTTTATTATGGATCATTTTGCTTTCTAATGAAATGAGTTAGAGGGCAATCCCTCCCGCTCCAAGGAAAGACAGGAAGGAAACACAGCTCTGTGTCTTTTCTCCAGGTTATGAAGGGATAATCAGCACACCAGCTCTGCTGCTCACCTCACAGTGATTGCTCTCCCTGTGCTTCCCACTGAGCTTGGCCAGGTGGAGTTCTTGTACCACCATGCACTGTGGTGTGTCAGGGCACAGTTGCTGAGAGCCACATCACTGTCCCCTTCCCATGTTGTGAACTTCCAGCCATTGTGGTAGGTCCCTACATCCCCTAAAAGAAGGGATCAAAGACACAGATAGTTAAGTTACTACAGCTGCTCAGCCTGAGGGCTTATCCACCCTCCCTTCAGGTGGGACACAGCAGGCCTGGCAGGGGAAAAGCCACAGTACAAGACAGGTGTGCACACAAATCTCTAAAGCACTGCTATTGAGGGCATGTCCAAGGAGTGGATCCTCCCAGCTGAAGATATAAACCTCATGGCAAGAGGGTATTAAAGGATAAATGGAAGACTATGGACATAACAGCAATAGTAGGGATTTACCAGTGGCAAAAGCCAGCACTGCTGCTGAGCAAACTCCATCTGAATGAAAGACACTTTTGTTCCCTCAGCTGGGAAGCCTCAGAAGTTGCTGCCCCATTAGCACAGGTTACCTCATAGAAACTTCCCAGCTTGCCTTTTCAGGCATTTCCCTGGGTCACAGAGCCCTCTCTTCCCCATGAACAAGCAACTCTTTCTCCTGTCTTCAGCGTGAGGCAGGCCCATGGGCACACTCTCCTCAGTCTCCCTAGGAAGCTTTTCTCCTCAAAGAGAACCACATCTGATCCACCCTGACCTAAGGAGCTCCCACTCTACTGGCAAGACAAATACACAGGTGCCAGCATTTGCTTCCCTGTGCAGAGACAGCACCGGTACCAGGCCCTCCTCACCAGCACTGCCTCTGCAATTCCCCACTGAGAGCCTGGATCTGTCCCTGCTTGAGGCAACCTGGAGGAACTCACAGACAGATTCTCTGGCTGCCCACAAATCCACATGGAGCTCGTAGCAGATGGAGCTGCTGCTTGTGAGGTTGTGCAGCTTGTCAAGACCTAGAAATAGAAGACAATTACTCTTTAAAGTAGGAAGCCTGTTCACCTTTGCAGTCTTAGACTCTCATCCCATGACCATTTTGGTTAAATCAGCTATTTCCTGCCTCCTCCTTCTCTGCTTGAGGCTTCGTGACAATTTGCCAAGTTTATTCTGTCTTATCTCAGTTTCTGGCAAGAAACAGAAATATCAGAAGAAACAAACAACCTTAACCAGCACAAGACTGGCTGTACTGCAACATTATTTTTCCCAGAACATTTGAAGACTCTTGCTCCAAAACTTTGCCCTATTTAATGCTGGATTCTCTGATTCACACACTGCATTTTCTGGCTGCACGTAAGCACTGGGATAAATACTTAGTTGTACAAATTTTACAATCTACTTTCCACAAATCTGAGCATGATGTGAACACTTAAGACAAAACAAGCTTAGACAAGATCCAAAAGGCGTTTGGGTTTCTAAAGTTCACCAAGATCAGAGGGGCTTGGCAGTAACACACAACAATTTATTTCAGTGGAGAAAATTGCTTATCACTGAAAGGTGAAAAAACTAGTATTTCTCTCTGGTTGTTTAGGGAGATTGCTATCAGAGAACCTCAGACCTCACTGCTCCACATTCACATACTCCCCACCTCGAGGCATCCATGCCTCTACCTTCAGATTCCTTTAAGTCACTCAGCACCTCCTGTGTGGCCAGAGTTGGGGTGCATGCTCACAGCACTAGCAATGAGAACACTGACAGGCATCACCTGAGCTGCATTAACTGTACATACACATAACCCCAGCCTGTTGGGTACATCAGAAGCCACTACCCTCCCTAAGACATGCTACTCCATTCAGGAAGGAGCTGAAACACAGGAGTGCAGCAGAGAGAAAGGAGCCTCATAACATTTGTATCATGTCCATATTATTACATTCATCAAAAAGCAGGAAGAGGAGCAGAGCCCCACTCAGTATCCCCTGCCTCTGTCAGTGCTCATGTCACAGTACACCTGCAGCAGCCTGCTGCCATCCCTGTTCAGGTAAATGGTGTACATGCCACTGGAGGCATTTCTATTCTGCTGCACCTGGCTGCAGTCTGTGGGATACAGGCAGAGGAAGCTCACTGTGTGAACAGAGCAGGAAAAACTGTCCATCAGCAAAGCAGGAGGAGGCACTTCACCTTGGGAAGCTCCTATGGACAAGGGTACTGGGAGAGAAGCACAGAAAGCACAGGGCCCAGCTGCATCAGCAGGTAGCAGCTGTTGGCCTTCCCCACTGCCTGGGAGCTGGCACAAGGGTATGGTTCCCAAGGGCTGCAAGAGATGGAACTCAACTTCCAGAAGAGTAACTCAGGGCCAGCATCCCAAACCTCGAGGAGAAGTCCCTACACATTTCCAAGGAATGTGCAAAAGACTTCCTTTGTGAAGGTTCTGTGTAGCTTTTATAGTCTGTAAAGTGAAACGTCTGTCAGTCAGAAATACAAGGCTTATCTCCTTCAATCTGCTCTCAAGGCAAGATGTTTATGGCCAGCCGGGAATTCCACCTCCCTCGTACCAGAGATAACTCACTACAGGGCAGATGTCTTGGGTAATCTCACCAATTAGCAGATTGGGAGGGAGATGCTCTGAGCTGTTGCATCAGCTGATGGAACAGATAAGCTCTTCTGTGGCAGAGGGGAAGTCCTGCTACACCACTGCACAAATGAAAGACACAAACTGCAGTACAGGTCATGGGCTGAACTGAAGGTGCCTGAAAGTCCACCAGTGGCCTCCATAGCTAGCAAGCAGCAGAAGCCTGGACCAAACACAGCAAGCCTTCTACAGATCTGTTTTGGGATGTTCTGTGAGCCCAGCAATTGGCTCAGGAGCTCCTCACATGTCTGCCTAGGAGTGTCCATCAGGCTCGTTTCTGAGGAGCACTCACACATAGGACAGGTTGGGCTCTATGCCCCAGTCCTGGAGCACAGCTCTAATGTGGCCTGCTGAGAGCCTCCACCCTTTGTACCCCTATTGTAGATGAAGAATGACTTCACAGGCTTTGTTGTTGTCATGGTTCAGTTTTCTTTAGTAAACACAGGGATGCAAAGAAACCCAGAGCTTTACAGTTCAGTCTGTGCTGGATATGGGATTCCAGCTCCTTCACTGGAATCAGAGTTTTCCAGTCAACAACAGTCATCAAAAAGCGTCTTATGAGGTGCCAACAAGGGGGCTGCAGTACTTCCCTCAACATAAATCAAATTTTTAAATGTGTTGAAAGTAGCAACACTGGAAGCAGCTTCTCCCTAATCTTCATCCTGTGCTTGCTATATTCTATATATTTTAGGAACATCTTAAGGAAACAATTTGATCAGTAAGGTTTTAGTGGATTTCCAAGTTGTACAGAGGAGGTCCTTGGTGGGCAGTGCTGGCCTCCAGGGAAGAGTGCTCCATCCCTGAAGTACACCTGAGTTTATATCAAACTATAAATGAAAAATTTATCTCAATTCCCTGCTCTTCCACAAATCTCCATGGAGGACTATGGGCACATTGTTGTCTGTCTTTTCTGTACAAACCAGGCTACAAAAGCCTAGCCCTGAAGAATGAGGATAAGTATAACAAAAATTATAAAGCATTAGTGAAATAATGCAGTTGTGAAAAGGCCACAGAAAAACACAAGGCCATGCTTTGTCTGTCTTAGATAAATGAGAAGAGTCGAGCAGGCTGGCTCCTCCCAGGAAATGCTGCACTCCTCATGCAGTGTTACTGCTTAAAGCAGATAAAAAGGCAGAGAGGAAGAAATCAAAACACCAAATGTAAGAGCAGGGACAGTAGCACTGCAGTGCCCAGCCCATGCTGTTTAAAATGCTGTCTGTTCATTACAACTGAAGACCACCTTACACCAGACTCATGAGTTAAGAGTATTCCATTATCTAATGAACTTGTGCTTCATTTGGGAGAGCACTAAACAACTGCTTTAGGTGAAACAACCCAGAAACCTCCTCAGACAAGTTCACTAGATATGTATCTGCAGCTGGACAGGAGAGGGAGCTAAAAGGTACCAAATCCATCCTAAGAAGCAAGGGATGGGAAGGGCAGCCTCAGAGGCTGCAGTCTCAGAGCATTGCCCTTAAAGGCCAGCTGGCAGTTCCCATGGTGCAGGGGGCCACCACAGGCCACCACTGTTTATTTAGACTATCAAATACATTTAGAAAAACAAATGAAATTTGGGAAATGATTCTATGGCTAAAGACCTAAAAGGGGTTTTGTGTATCCAAAACTGGATACACAAAACCCCTTGCTTGTTTTTTCTCTCCAGCCCAAACTGGTAAATCTAACAGAAGTTTCATCTTTAGCTGTAAGCTGTGTTTTGACCATGCAGTGTAAATAACAGCTACTTAAGCGACTCACCATTGGATATTTGTGGAGCCAAATAATTTTGTACTGCTGGATACAGTGCAAACAAGATAAAATAGGTGTGTTAACTGCTTCCATGTCCTGCCATTCTTGGTACTTTGGTAACCATATCTGCACATCAGAGCCAAGGTGGCTGGGCTCTGGCAGGATCAGTCATCCCCTGCACTGGGTGAGATGGGCTGCTGGTTTCTGTGGAACAGCTGAGTGAAAAACATGGGTGTCCAGACAGGGCTACTCTTACTCCTTCCCCTCGTGGGCCCTGCTGATTTCTTCCACCTCTCATCCCTTATTTCTTGCCAAGGATGGGCTTGAACGAGCAAGTGGGGGATGCCCAGTTCTGAGGTATTTCAGCTGAGGTTTAGGTGTCCTCCTCACAGCTACAAGAGCAGGGCTCTTTCTTTGGGAGCAGCAAAAGCACAGCGACTGCCCCGGCAGAGACAGAGCTTAGGCAGAAAATGGTGTTAGTGGCTTTTGCTTTCTGAAGATCACAACATCTTGCCTGAGTTGTTTTGGGAATTAACCAAGAAAAAAACCCAAATCCCATGCTCAGAATCTGTGAAATGCAGCTCTCTGTCACTTTCAAATTCCTCCCACCGTTGCAATCTTTCCCCTGCCCAATTCTCAGATGGAAACACAACACCAGATTTCAGGAGTCCTATTTTTATATCACAAGACAACACCCTGCAGTAATGTGGCCCTTTGAGGACAGCCATACAACCCATGACCTTTACAGAGAACAACTTTTTTGTTTAGTTTATTAGGATTTTTTAAGTCACTGAACTGTTAAATACATCTTAGCAGCCTAAGCAGTGAAGGTCTTGCAGATGCCTATCAAATTATTGGAGCAGCATTTCTTATCCTGCTGGAGGCTCTAAATTCCAGGGCACAAATGCACAACAGTCACAGTGTAATTTAACACACACCAGCTTAGCTGCACTGTGATTTACCACACATTAGCTATGGTAAAAGTTGTGATGTACCACCTGCATGTACTAATCTCAGCTCTTTTGTGAGATGAAAATACATTACTTTTCATTTTAATGAAAGATGCTGAGGCTTGTTTGTACCACCCTAGAGTAGCACACACTGGGAATTGTGAATTTGAATAATCACAGCTCAACGCATTAGCAGTATGAGATGCTCTCCTGTGGCAAGAAAAACCAAGCAAATTATTTTCTTGTGTAATATGAAAATCAAGTTTGTTCTTCAGGTCTAATTGCACTGCAGCTGAGTACAGACTGTGCTGCTCTGCTTTTCACTACTGAACTCCCTGTGTTCTTCAGGAGCTGCCCAGACATCTGCACCAGTGAGAACATGGGCTAGAGACAATGAACCAGCTTGAAAGTAGGGGATTGCCTGAGCTCCATCACTGTTTGACTGATCCCCTCATGTGAGAGCTTCAGACAGTCCTACAAATTCCCCCAAAGCATCTCCTGTTATGTCTAGCACAATTTATATGATTAAATATGTTGGTTAACATCCTGTGTTGAGCACCCCAAATATTCCTCCAGGTAATTTTTGTGAAGAAATACACATATATAAGACTATTTGTCGGTAGAAACTTCTGTACTCACAGTCACAGATGGATTGCTGGATTATAGATTTTCATTAAGACAGTGGTTCAAGAAGTTTCCCAATCTAGCTACAGACTCAGCTGCAAACACCCTTCCAAGGGAGACTCCCTGTCACCAAATGACAGCAAGCAAATATACTGTTTGGGAGATTTCCCACATTTCTTAATTTATGTTATTATGTGTTTCTCCTTTTTAACAAACACTCTGCCATTATTATCTGTCTGAAATGTGTATGAGCCCCCTGTCCCATTGGGAAATGCTACAACAGTCACCCAAAGAAATGCTTGGATCTGGTTTGTGGTACTTTACAGGCAAGGCATGATTTACACATTACAGGTGGCTATGAGGGTTGAGTTTTGGCTGTGGTTCCAGTTCTAGTAACTGGTCCCTTGTCATAGAGCCTGTCCACAACAGGACTCAGAGTCCTAAGCTGAGCTGGAAACCTGTTCAGCCACAATAGTAAGAATTACATGGTTGCCTCACTAAAAATGCATGCAAAGCAGAAGAAGCTTTACCAAAAGAAGTAAAATGGATGAAGGAGTTTGAATTCTAAACTCAGCTCCCTCCAGTGCTGCTACAGCTTACCTGTCACAGCTCTGGTGCTTGCCTTCTTGCTCCTCTGCCCAGATGTCAGTGATATTCCATGTCTGACTTCAGATCCAGTAAACTGATCATGTCATTTTCACTGCCCACCTGTATTTCCTTGGTGTCTCCACCAGCCAAGGTGTATCTCCCCATGTACCTGTCTGTTGCAGTAAAGTGGAAAAATTATAAAAAAATGCTTCTTAAAATCAAACCTGCTCTCCTGAAATCAGTGTCTGGCCTTGTCAAGCTACCACTTTGCAAGTTCCCATGTGAAAGCAATCCTGGTGTGAGCAGCTCATTAGCATAACAAACTATTCCTGGATAAAAAAACAACTAGCACCTGTATAAACTGGTTCTGCAATGTTAGATAGAAAAATGAAAATATTTTTAACAAACAACTGTCCCTGCACATAGACACCAAGAGTTTGAGTGACCAATCAATACAGGATAACAATTTGTTACTAACCAATAAAGTAATTGTCAATAAAGCTACTGACCAATTGGAGTCACACATGAATTCTGCAGAACTGTATAAAAAGGAGTTATGTGAATTAAAAATGGGCTTTTTCCACCATGAAGGAAGTGGAGTCCACACGGTTTATTCCCACAACCGTCTAAGGGAGCCTCCATCTTATTCCATGAGACAGTGGTGGCATCTTCTGTCACTCGGTTGTCACATTGGTTGGGCTGTCAACTCCTGACATAGCATTTCAAAGTGCAGGATTAGCTATCTCCAGTTGAATTAAACCCCTAAAACACCTATCATGGCATGTTAGGAAGAAATTCTTCCCTGGGAGTGTGGTGAAGCACTGGCACAGGTTGCCCAGAGAAGCTGTGGCTGCCCCACCCCTGGAAGTGTTCAAGGCCAGGTCAGATAGAGCTTGCAGGTGGGGATTTCCATAATATCAGCTCTGAAACAGAAGAATGCGCCTTTTTTCCTAACAAGGACAGTATTAAGTGAAAGAATATGCCTGGAAACTTGCTATCTGCAGAGCATGGCTTTCTCCCCGTGGAGACACCCCTCCTTATGTGACAGGGGAGCCCAAACAGATCTCATTGGACATTGACACATGAGAGAAGAATTGTCTCAGTCTGATTAACAGTCTGACTGTTAATCATTCCTGCCACTTCACCACAAATACTCACCAGTGAGGACATATCTGCTCTTAGGGTCATTGCTTTTGGGCACCATGATCTGCTTCTCATGCATCTCCACTAGGGATCTGAACTCCAGCTTGTAATAATGCACATCTGTTGGAGGTCTCTCCCACCCCACTTCCAGGGAATACTCCACCTCCTCTGTCACTCAGATAGCATTGGCAGCAGACCAGACTGGGAAACACAGCTGAGAGACGTAGGGAAGCAGCATCAGCACAAAAAGGTAAACAGAAGACAGAAAAGTCACTAAACAATGCTCCTTTTCTGCCCAGATTCCTGCTCTGAGACCAAAGACATTTTCCTCAGCCGAACTGAGGAGTCAAGCAAGGACAGCACAACTGTTATTCAACAGATTTAGTTTTATCCATGGTAACAGTCCAGCTCCGGTGTTTGCTGGCTCTCAGTTCCCACCTGTTGTGCTGGAAGCAGGAAAAATGCCAAAATCACCAAGCTTTTCACTGTCTTTGTCCAGTACAAGCAGACAGCATAATATCAGCTGCTAACCAAAGGACATTTCAGTTCTCAAGGGGCTGCTTCAAATGCACAGCCTTTGCACACTCAACCTCTTAACCTCAGCAGGATCATGCTCATTCAGTCCTGGGAAGAGACTATGAGGAGAACTCACTGCTGCAGACATGTTTGGACAGTAAGTACCTAGGGATGACATCCTGCCTACTTGAAAGTTCTTTCTGCATCCAGTGCATTATTCTTAGTAACATACTGCCTTTATCCTGTACACTTCCATTCCTGCTTCTTGCAGCAGGCAACACTACAAATTCCCTGGAATTCACAGGTGTCAACACAGGTAGGATTTGGACAAGAAAAATGGAAAGAGATTAAATATGCAGCACATTCAGCCCTAATGATCCAAATCTGGGAACAGATTCTCCAGAAAACATTACTCCAGGCTGGGAAGAGAAAGTGCTCTCTAGCACTCAGTTCCCCTCACTTGCTGAAATCTAAAGATTCACAACATCTGACTCTTCAAATAGTACTACCTGCTCCTACCTGTACTGGTTCCAGATGCTTGGGCTCACTGGCAATCCCCTTCACATGTGATGGAAGTGTGGCATTGTGAGATTCCACCCTGGCACCATGTACCATCTCATAGCTGAGCTGCTCTTTGGGCACACGGATTTGTTTCACCAACATTTCATACCCAGCTGGATAATAGGTCAGGAGGTAATTATCCACATCAGTCACTGGATCCCAGCTGACAGCCAGGGAGTTCAGCACCTGCATATTCTGGGGAGCATGGACTGAAAGAGAAACAAAGAATAACGTTGCAATGAGGGTCATGACTTGCCACATGGACAAGCATGAAATTTTTTCTAACTTATTTTGACTAAGAAAATGCAGAACTAGAGTTCCCAGCCTGGAGTCGTCTTGGATTTATCCATTTCTTTCAGCTCAACATTTCTTTCAGCATATAAATACAAATGAATAATGTAGCCAGTAATAAATATAATTTCCTAGATGACTCTTTCCAGCTTCTAAACCCACACTGGCATGAGGAAAACTCTCTCATAAAGCTCTCCCTTAACAATGCATCTAGGAAGAGAAAGACAAGCCTAACCCCTCTTTTCCTATAACCGTCAGAGTTAATCAAAAATGGCAACTGATTCCCAAAACTGGAGAGTGCAGCTTCTCCACAACAGAGGCAGAAAGCTGAGCTTTTCTGACTGAGTACTGATGGAAACTTACTTCTGGTGCCTGGAGGAGACCTGGGCAAATCTGCTGCACGTAAGGCATTTCAGGACACCAACAATACCTTAACTGTTTTGCCACGAGACAGACAGCTCTTGGTGTCTTGAAGCAGACCTTGAAAGCAGGGCCATATAGAATATCTGTTTACCATCAAGTTTACCTGATTTTAATTACAAGGGTGCTCATCCTACCAGCTGTATTTCATTAGCAGGTTTTGTGGTTTGACACAGGCACCCAAGAAAGTTGCTCACTCACCTTCTGCTACAGCTGGGCAGAGGAGAGAAAAAATTTAAGCAAAGGGTTCGTGAGTTGAAAGAAGGACCAGAAGAAAACACTTCAAGGGCAAAACAGGTTCAACTTAGAGGTATAGAATGAGTTTTTTACTAACAAAATCAGAAGAGGATAATGAGAAGTAAAATAAGCCCTTAATGTAGTGGATAGAATGCAGTAAAATAGAGATACTGATAGATACTGATGAAAATAATCTCACACCTAATTGAATACAGCTGTGTTAATTATTGCCTTTAACAGGCCACAGCCAGATCCAATTGGGTTGGATATTATAAAAGAGCAGGTCAAGTAGTTGAGGGGTCGGATGAAGTCTGGTGGCTGAGGTGTAAAGAGCTGCTTGGGAACGCACGCCACAAAGTATGGAACTTTTTATGGGATGTAGCAATATAGAACCTTTGTAACGACAACTTTAAACACCTTTTCTTCTCTCAACCTCTCCTTCCTTCCCACTGACAGCACAGGAACACAGAGAATAGGGATTTTGGTCAGTTTGTCACCCAAGGGTTTCTTCTGTTGCTCAGGGCGAGAAGCTCTTTCCAGCTATGCTTTCCCACCCCAACCCATCCTCTCCCTCCAAGGGACACAGAAACTAGCTCCACCTTTCTTTTGCTCCTGTGCAGACTTCTGAAACAAATCAAATATAAAAGATTCCTTCAAAGCTCTGAACAAATTTATGTCTAAATTCTGCATATTCTCATCATAGTCTATTGCAGGAAACCCCCAAAGCTTTGTTTTGTGTGATTTACTTCCAAACCCCTGGAGATGAGGTCCCCAAACACACAGACACATGCACAAAATTCCTTTGCTCAGCACCTAGTGATTAATAGCATTCTGGGTTGTAACATGATCTTGTGACTAATCAGGGCTTCATAACAATCACAAATTAAGCTCAAAATTTTCCTAGGCTTAGAGATCATTCCAGAGGAAAAACCCCTGGACATAAGCATTTCTGTCAAGCATAATGAAAGAGAACAACTTTTTTTGTTTCTTCATCATATAATAGATTTTTTTTCCCTGCTGTTAAAAAGAGTGGATATAACTGACTTTTAGTGGAGAATGTCATACACATAACTGGCAATAACACCATATTAGGGAAAGGACTAACTTAGGGAAGAATGCCTAACAGTCAGATCTACCAGGCACAGAATATTCTCCTAGGGGAAGGGATGAAAGAAACCCTGTCCACATCTTTTCAATTATTGCAGAGGAAAGCACTGGATGATGAAAGCTGGAGAGAACGTGGAATATTTGTGTGAAAGATTCCAACAGTCTAACTCTGAAAGTCTTTTTCCAGTCTACTGCCCAGTGCTTGAAGATTTAGGGGATCTGCCTAATACCATGTATTAGGAACAAGCATTCTAAAAAGAAACCCTTCTAGGTTAAACCCTAGCTCCATTAGATCCAAAGGCAAGACTCCCATTTACATTAGCAGGTATGTAGTTTTCTGTAGTTGGAGGAGACAACCTGGGAAAGCTTAAGCCCTTCAAAATGGGCTTAAAAAAACCCATTAAACACTACTGTACATTTTATAATAATAACACATGCCCATAATACAGGGTTATTGATGTTTGTGTAAGGCTTCAAAATCCTTGGAGGGCATCTGCTCTAAGAAGTCAGAGACAAAGTGAGTTTTTCCCTCAAAACAAACGTTAGGAATCTCAAAGAAATTTAAAATTATTTTCTCTTACCTATTAAATACTTTCAACTGTCTGGTTCAGAGCCCTTCTGATGCAGGCACCACTTGCAAGGTAATTTGAGCAAACCGAAAGTGACCAAATCCTCTCCTCTTGCCACTCCAGCTGCAAACCAGCAGCAGTCCCTGCAGCGATTTTAAGAACCCACGGACCAGATGAAAGGAACCAATAGAGGCCTCGGGGCGTTTCCCTCTTACAAACCACCTAAGGAGCAGGCTGGGTTTGGGAACGATTCCCCTGCTCAGCATTCCTCTTGCCCATGAGCAGGAAGAGCCATTTCCCATTTGTTTTACGCTCTGCTACTAGTCAAAAGCCAGAAAGCCTCTCCAGCTCTGTACATGTCTGCAAGAATCACAGGATTGTTGCTAAGGCTTACTGTATCAACAAGCACATTTGTAATGTTGATGATGAGAAATTAAAAAAAAAAAACCAAAAAACAAAAAACTCAGCAGCAGTTAAACTCTACATTTATTCAGCACAATACTTTCAAAAATCCCTTAAGAACTACCCACACAGTTATTTAACCAAGTGCATTACTGAGCCCAGTTTTTAGCTGACAAACCCTCAGATTCTGAACAGTTCCTTTGAATTACTGCAACCAGAAGCTGTGCTGAGGGAGCAGAAGATGGTAGCAGCCTGAGGAATATCAACATGCATCATCAATCCTTGTCAGTCTCAGCTGGGAAAATGGCAGTCACACAGGTGACAGTGTTGAGCACGTGAGGGAGTCAGCCCTGGCTGAAGAAATAGCTCTCCTTGGCATTCTCACCCATTCATCCTGCATCTGGACCACCTAAAAAACACAAAAGGGGAATATAAAAAATATACAGATATATAAAAATATAAATATATATATAAATATATACAGCATATACAAAATATTGTAGAAGAGAATGCATGCTGTAACATTCAAATCCCCTTTGATCACATCTATTTTATCTGCTCTGCTGATATACATATACAAATTAATTTCACTATCTGGAAAAATAGCAAGTTATAGAGAATTACAAAGCTTGAAATTCTCCCCTTGCAAACAGCAGAAAGCTACCACAGTAAGCATCTAGGAAAGCTGCTGACTGTAGCATGAATAATAAAATTTGATTAGCCAGCCAACCTAGCTCTTTCTTTCAGATTACCACATACTTCTGGACCAGTATAATATACAAAACAATTGAGTAAAACAACTAGCACACACACAAGAAGCAGCTTGACAAACTGAGAGAACCAGCTTCTTGAATGACTTTTTGAATGTAGCTAATGAGTTGATACAAACAGAAAACTATGAATTCAACATCAAAACCGTGATGCATGTTCTCCCTGAAATCAGGAAGTAGATATAGAAATACATATTTTGAATGCTGCCTAAGCGAAGTCCCAGTCAGTGGAACAGGACAGTTTCCCTCACTGAAAAAGAACAGTGGAAGCAGAATTTCCCATTTGTTTTTATCTGCTTGGGGTTATGATTATTCAGTGTTGTCTGCAAAGTGCTGTAACTTATCCAAATGTTTGGATATTACCAAAAGTCTGGACAACACTCTCAGGCACGCAGTGGAATTCTTGGATTTGTCCCATGAGGGGCCAGGAGCTGAGCTTGATGATCCTTATGGGTCCCTTCCAATTCATAATATTCTACGATTCAAAATCCACCAGCAGAAAAATCCCCTGCAAGCCACAGGTATAAACCTAGGAATTTAGGAGCAGTTCTAGGTGACAAACAAGCAAAAGACACCCCTAAGGAACAGAAGTAGCCCAGCCTTTAGCAGAGCTCTTGCCCCGCAGCGGGACAGGACGCGCTGTTCCGGACAGGGACCCCACAACGGCAGGGGTCAATTTCTCTGCTGGGACAACTTTCCCTGTCATTTTTACAGCCGTTCCCCTTCAGCCTGGGATAACTCTGCTGCACCCCAGGCCGGACTCCGATGTTTCTGTGGCAGATCCAGCTGCCTCTAATGACGGGAGGTGCCAGCGAGCCCTGAGAGCAGCTCTGAGATATACACAGCACAGCCCTCAAGTGCGGCTGGGGCTCTTCCCGCAATTCCAGCCGCAGAGGGTTAAAAACCCCTGGTACTTTGGGAATGCAGCATTGGGAGGAGGTGGGAGCGGTCTGAGGGGAGGCCTGAGGGCGGGCACTCGCTCTGACTGCGCGCACGCGCGGCGCAGCGGCAAGATGGCGGCGGCCGCGCTGTGCTGGGCGCTGAGGGCGGCTCGGCAGGTCAGACCGACTCCCTCCCCTCCATTCCTCTCACCCTGCTTCCCCGCGTCTCTCCGGGATCCCATCCGCCCGGCTGAGGCACCGGGGAGCGGGCAGGGGAGATGCGGGTAATGTTTGACCACTGCGGGCTCGGCCCTGCCCCCGCGGCGCGGGAACATCGCGGGTCCGGTGTTACGTAGCGTGCGGTGTAGCTTGGGGTTCTTTGTGTCTCTCTGTGAAGATAACTTACTAACACTTTATGAGAAGTTCAGAGTTATATGCTAATCCAGTATGGAATCTGGAAAATATGAAAGCTAAAGCTCTCAAGGCATCATTGTTAGTCGTTTGAGAGAGCAAAGATCGGTGCTGCCCCTCGAGAGGGAGATGTAGGCAGCGATGAGGTGTAAGAAGTGTAACGTGTGATCCAGGAGTTAAACGATACCGGAGACACAGGACCCGAGGGAACGGCCGGAGCCGTGTCAGGGGAGGGTTAGGCTGCATATTAGCAAAAAGGTTTTCCCCATGCGGGTGGTCGGGCACTGGAACAGGCTCCCCAGGGAGTGGCGACGGCCCCAAGGCTGCCAGAGCTCAAAGATTGTTTGGGCAACACTCTCAGGCACATGGTGGGGTTGTGGGGGCCGTGTTGGGGCCAGGCATTGAACTCCATATTTGTCAGTCCCTTCCAGCTCCGGATATTCCATGCCTTATGGAATTATAAATTCATACTTGACTAGGGCAAACTATTCAACAGGCAGGTATCACAAATTTTATTTTTTTGATCAGGTTCTCCCCTCGTCCTGCCCAAGGCAGGTGCGGAGCTACTATGTGGACTGGAGGATGCTGCGGGACGTCAAGAGAAGGAGGACGGCCTATGAGTATGCAGATGAGAGGCTGCGGATCAACGCCATCCGCAAGAACTCCATCCTCCCCAAGGAGCTGCAGGTACTGCCAGCTGCCTGTACCCAGCCACTCGTGGCTCTTGCTGCTGTGGTGTGCTCAGGGCCACAGCGGTCACTTTATAGACCCAAGCGGCTGTCCCAGGTCACAGATGTTGTGTTTTCCCAGCTCACAAGCACAGAATGATGTCATATTCCATAGTGACTTCGGCCTTTTGGGGGTGTTCACAAAACCAGCATGTTCACCTGACTGGAGGCTGTGTGCATTGGGTTCAGGTTTTTGAAACCAGTGCAGCATGTGTAACACTAAATACAGTGAAGTCACACGCATACACTGCCCCTAACATACACTGTCAAACCTATTTTCTTTACTTCCAATAATCAGAATAAGAAACTCTAGATTTTTTTTTCTTATTTAAAAATCTGAATGCCCGAACTAGCCCAAACCACCAATCTGTGCAATTAGAAGTATTTAATTTTACCTGCCTGATCTACAAGCATATGAAACCTGCATCAGAGCTGGGTGTTAAAACTGTTCTTAAAAATTGACTGCCCTGCTCTCAGCCTGCCTTACTAAGCACCAAAAACATATGCAAGTATCAGATTATTCCTGTATTTGATCTGGCCATGATACTTACACATCTTGGGAGAGAAAGTGTATGAATTTGCTTTTATATATTGACTTTACCATTCTTGGGCAAGTCTGACTGGTGTTGGATATCCTTATGAGGCAAAACCAATACAGAAAAAAGCCCCAAAAGAAGATCCTGTAACACCTTCCAAAGAACCCTGTATGAAATCCCTTTTACTGACATCAAAGCATGCTGCCTCGGCAGGCAGTTAATAAACAACATATATTTAAATTCAGCTCATCTGAAAGGACTAGCCTACCCTGCAATGGAGAGAAAGTCAAGTGCTTTTTTGACTAAGTGTAATTCCTGGCTTGAGGTTATTCAGTCTGTAATAAGATGAAATCTTGGGTCTCTTGGAGGGCTAGCCCACCCTGCAACAGGGACAGAGACAAGCTGATTTGACTGGTTAAAATTAGTGGCTTGAGATTGTTCTGTCTGTGTAATAGGATTAATTTGGGGGTCTCCATGTGGATCAGTTTACATTCACTGTTGGAATGCCCAGAAAGGGTGGGCTGAGTGAGGTGAAAGCTCCCATTAAATAGCAAAGCTTATTCATGAGGTGGTAGAGAAACTTGTGATGGTACCTACTCTACATCTGGATTTTGAGATCTGGCAGTAAGGCCTCTCTAAATCCCAGGGAGCACAGATAAACATTTGTGCTCTGGTCTTCTGTTTTAGGAAGTGGCTGACAAAGAGATCGCTGCCCTGCCGCGGGACAGCTGCCCTGTGCGGATCCGGAACCGCTGTATCCTCACATCCCGCCCTCGGGGGGTTAAGCGGCGGTGGAGGCTCAGCAGAATTGTTTTTCGCCACTTTGCTGACCACGCTCAGATGTCCGGGGTACAGAGAGCCATGTGGTAATAATCTCCACGTGGATGTGCATTCAGGCAGATGAAACAAACCAGGCTCGTTTGTGTGGGTAATTAAAGCAAGACTGTCCTGCCTCAGAGCCCCGCATCAATGTCAAACTAATAAGGGAAGGATGAGAAGTTGTGCTGATTCATTAAACTCGCTGGATTACAGTTGGTATCAGCTGACAAGCAGCAGCACAACTGCACTGAACTGGTGTGTGAGAGGCAGTTTGATTGTGAGAAAAAAAATCACTACGTGATGGTTGCAGAACTAAGCTGAGGTTTGTGGTACGGGCAATATAGAAATAAAGACATACAGCACAAGGCTCGTTTAAGCATTTTTTTTTTGTTGCCATCATACGGTAAGTTCAGAGTGGTAATTTGGGTAAAAGCATCAGTAAAACTGCACAACAGGACAAAGTGGTATTCTGGTGTGAACAAGGGCAAGCACAGAGTGGGAATAAAACATGGCTTCAAGTTTAGATACTCTTGCTATGCTAACTCAATATATATGTGTATTAACGAGCAGACAAAGTGGCTAAAGGACCTGTTAGAAACTACACTGTGCTGGTATTTCTCCTGTTCATAGTGCAGCGCTCAGTCCCACGCTTCAAGAACAAGGTGGCAAGGAAGCCCTAGTCCAGATCCTAACAGGAGAGTAATGGCTTCCTTAATTCACAGGTAACAACAAATCTGTCCTTGGGAGACACATGAGAAGGAGGCAGGAAGGACACAATTAACAACAGGCTTGCTGCTAAGGTCATGTTTGTCCTGTACTCTTCTTCAAAGCACTGCAGTAAAGGGGGGGGCAGTGGCTGCTATGTCCCCCACCCCAGCAGGGCTGAGAGGTGGCAATAAAAAGGCCAAATGCCACCAGCAGGAAACTGACAGCCACCCATCACACCCAGCTGAGTTATATTTTGGTGTATAAGCTATCTCAGTATACTTGCTCTCTTACCTTAAAACCCTTTCAAAGTTGATGGAGAAAGTGGAGCTTATCACTTGTTTCCTACTTTACACTGCTGGAGCCAGGGCAAGCTCCCTGTCCCTGGTCTCCTGCTGATGACTGCAGATTGCATCCTGACTGATGCCATCTCATAGATGGGCTCACAGCTAGCCCAAGCACTTTAATTTCCAAAATTCATAGTAAATAGGAATAGTTTCTGAGAGTAATCATTAAATTTGAATACCACAGGATTAACACCATACTGTTTCTGCTTAACTATCAAATGCTCAGATGTTCTGCTTTCTCCAGCAATTCTCCCTTTGTGACATGCCTTTAGTTCAGCACTTTCCCATTTTTAATCAGAAAGCTACACCCTGTGAAGTGAGCATGACACTAGCCCCAGCAACCACATGGGTCCAGCTGCCACTGGCAACAGAGGCCTTGACCCATCCTAGTTTAAGATTCCTTAACTTTTACATTCTGCTCTCAGTCTCACAGAACCCCCCACTCATCTGAGAGGCTTTCTCAAGGAGGGTAAGGATATATACCCTATCCTTCACTCCTCAGGAAATGCTGAACCACTTGACTGACAGAAATGCTTTATAAGCTATTTTATTTAAATATTTTCTCCAACCTGAAATGGAAAATGACTGTCTTTGCTTGGAAGAAGGTTATGTAAACGATGATCTTTGCAGCACAGCGTGTCTCACATGGAAGATCAGTTTTAAGGCGGCCCTTAGATTGCTTTCAGATATCCATTGGTATGTCCCCTTTGTACTGCTTTTCTCTGCTTTCAACCCAGGCCTTATTGATGGTGCGCTTCATCTCATCGTCCCCTTCCGCATACATCTTTTTTAAAATGTTCATAAGCCCTTCACTAGGATCTGCGGTGTCATAGGCAGCCTTCCTGCAAGACAGATACACGAGAAGGTCAGGAATACCCAACAAAAGGAAGTGCTAATGTTTGTTTGAAATATCCTGGGAACGGGACTTTTGCTCTGGCAAAGTCTTTAGATCACAGCAGTCTCAGTCAGCTTCCAAATAGGAAGAATCCTAAGAAACACCCTTAAACCAGGTGCAAGCTGAGTAGCATACCTAGAGATGTCCCATGGGGTGGGACAGTATTTTGATGTGAAGCATTTTGCAGTAAACGTGACCCTGGAAGCACTCCCAAAATTAACTGTAGCAAGCAGAAGCGAAATACAACAGACACAGAAAGTGCCAATACCTGCCTTGTGTTACATGATGGGTGAATAAAAATGGAGAAATGACCACATCAAGCTCTCTGGAGAGACCACATTCACAACCCAAAAGGCTTTTTTTCTGCTTCCTATTTTTCAGGTGATCTCCAGAGGTTAACTGACTTCTTAACACATTGCGTTTCAAAGCAATTTTCTCAGGTGATGAACAGTGCCACCCGCAGTCAGCACCCGTGGAAGACATGGCCTGTATGACCTGACTATAAATAATGCCCTCTCTATCCCATTTTCCAAAATCCTGTAGGTAGTCCTAGTGCAGTCTAGTTCAGAAACACAGCAGATGAAAACAGATCAGCAGAGGGAGCAATTTCCTCATGCTCGGGGCTAACCATGGGCTGCACAGACCCTGGCTGGGAGCAGCATTTCTGGAGCTGTTTGTTCGACAAACAGGAAATCTTTGGGAATTCTCTGCAAAAGATACAGGTTTAACAAAGTGACCCCGTCCCTCCAGAAAACTGCATTAATTGTCAAGTCACTTCCTCTTAAATCTCCTGTGATGCTATTTCAGTGGAGAAGGCTGTTTTGCCCTAAATTCAGGTACTTATGCCTGATCAGTTTTAGCAAATCACCCTAAAAACATACACAAAATGAATTGTTGTTGGCAGGGATAAAATTCTCGATAGTGTTCTCATTCTTCAAGGTGGCTGTACATGTAAAATAACATTAAATCATTATATGATATACATATATATATTTTATAAGGTATCTTGTCCCCAGGTGTTTCCTGCTGTCATTTACCATCCTCATACCTGTGTATAAGTTGCCTGCTGCTCCCAAGCACCTGAAGTGGTACAAACCAGCTTGAGACTTTGGAAAACCATCTAAGAAAACAAAGACCTGCTTTGCCAAAAACAGTCCCAAAACAACACAGAGAACAGGAAATGGAAAACAAGTTGGAGGGTTGAAAAGACACTTACTCTTTCTCTTTGCTTTCTTTTTCCACTTGAGTGAGACAATCCCATTTTTCCTCCCGCTTCTTCTTACACATGACAAGGATCATGTCTGTCTTTATCTGTATGGTGAACAACAGCAAGGGATGAATACAGAATGCTTCAAAAAGTCAAAATGAGTAAGGCTAGCTTGTAACATAAGCCTCTTCAGTACTCACAAATTCCTGAAACATTTCTCTCAGCTATCCATTATTGTGTAGCATACAAAAATTATAGCATGTACTCAGCCTCAGGGTACAAAGCATTAACTCCACTGTGGACAATTTATATATGTGGTTAATGTAATACTAGTACAGGTTTACAGTACCAATACAGAAGAACATAAAGTGCTGCAGGAACACCATCCAGTGATTTGGAGGATGCTCAAGCACCCAGGACTGCCTGGTAAAGAGTGGCTATATTTACTAGACTTCTCCAAGCATACCAAGTTGAGGTAGAGGCTCTTCCAATTTATTTCTCCAAGGACAAGAAACTAGTTTTAGGGTATTGCTTAATCTTGCAACATGTTTGCAAGTTACAAAGCCTGCTGACTTGCAACCCTGACCTAAATTTCACAAAGAACTCCTGCCTGCCACAGCAGACAAGGGTCTACTGCAGCTTTAGCTTGGCTTAACGAGTACATGACCACTGCTTGTTTTCATACTGTATTAAAAATCACCAGAGCATCACTCTCGTTTATTTCAGCTGGCTTAGTTTCACTCTGTACTCATTTTAGGCCAATTTCCAATTGAAGCAGTAGCTCTTCACATCTGATGTCACCAAGCACAACAGAGAACTCACAGGAGGTATGTGACACATCTCAGCCTGGAAAGGTGCCACAAGCAGCGGAGTGTGGATATCACCAGCCAGCAGCAGTACAATGTTACTAGTTGTCCTGGTTTTGGCAGGGATAGAGTTAATTTTTCCCTTAGGAAATTAACACCTTGCTAGGGTTAAACCACCACACCAGTGCTCAGTTCTGGAGCAACACACCCTTACTAAGGCAGAGCAGGTTCCACACTTGGCTTTGGGAATTAAGCCTATTTAAGCTTCCCAAGATCTCAGTCTGCTGACAAACCTCTTAAAATCGCAAAGAATTTCTCAGAGGTATTTAACAGCACAAAGATGCAATGAACACTTGGTGGAATTTTCTGCTTAATTATTTCTGAAATCCTACTGGTGAGCTATTAAATATCCAGACATGATCTCTTGAAATAGGATTCCAGAGACTAATTCTGCAGTTATGACAATCACAGATTAGTAAGACTCATGTTCACAGTGCAGAGACTCAGCAGCAGAAGGGAGGGACTGAACATTAGAATGGAGTCTCCTGAACTAGCCAGGCAATGAACACGAGTATCGTGTGTGAGGGCCCTAAATGACCTCTAACAGACAAGGTGCACTGACCTTTCTAGAGCTGCCTTCCACAGAGATGGGCTTCAGGAGGTTGTTGAAGGTCATGGTGTAGTTCTTCCCATTCAGATTCTTCACTAGCAGATCAAATGACCTGGACCCAGGAAGTGGAGGGAGGAAAAGCACAAATATTCCAATCATTACACTGTCTGAAAACCCTTCAGCAGGCGTATTTCTTAGGAAAGCAGAGTACTTCTTGGGAAAGCAGGCCAACAGGCTTGAATTACTTTATTCCTAGGCCTCTCAAAATGTTCAGTTCAATTTTAACAGAGAAATTAAAAGGACCAATCCAAACTCACAACAAATCAAGATCTTTAGGATCCTTTCTACCTACCTAAACTTGGAAAACCAAATTTCCTCAATGTACACCTCAGTTGTATCACCACGACTATCCAGCGCCCTGTCAAGCACGGTGAGGTGCACTTGTAAAATGAAAACACCCTGATACCCTCAAGTGCTACTAAAAGCTAATACAGCTGAACTTTAAAAAACAGAAAAAAGGGAGTGGAGAAAAAAAGGCTAATCCAACACTCTTGCATTTCAGTGTTCTTGTTGTGCTACAAGATGAACTCACCTCTCTGTGAAATTCACCTGCACATTCTCAGCTGGAAGCTTCTGGACACCATTTAAAGAGATGTAAATCTTAACAAACTTATCTGACTGATCCCAACCTGGAAGTGAAAAAAGAGATTAAGTTCTACCTTTCCTCCATAAGCTTCAAGCACTCCAACTTCCCCCACCAAGCCCCCTAGAACAACTAGGGTCTTTTCCTCACTGAAGTAATTTTCAGAGCGATAAAAGGAAAACATGAATTATTCAGGAATAACTTGAGAGCCATGGGAGGTCCCCCCTGTAGCCCAGTTTCCTAATCCCTGCAAATTCTGAGAAAACCCACGTATCAGCTCAGGTCAAAAGAGAGCAACCCAGGCTGTGCAGGGGAGTCAGAGCCAGCTGTTTGCTCCCACTGCAGTTTCCTTGACCCAATTCTTCCCCTACTCCCTCCATCTTGAGCAATTCCCTCTCCTCTCACCTACATGGGGAGCAGAGAAGCCAAAGCTTACTCTTACATTCCTGCTAAACACTAAGCAATGGAAAAATACCAGCTGGTACAGCAAGGATACTTAATGCATCCCACCAAACACTATCACACAAACATGATCAATACACACCGGGGTTCAGATGGCAAGTAAACATGTGGCAGCTTTTAAAGTGGGGTCTCCAGTGTGGAATAAATACTGGAGATGTGCTTAAGGCTTCACTATGTTGCTAAGTAGCAACTCTAACTCCCAGTAATGCCACCGTGCCATCTCTTCAGAGAGATGCTGGAGCTCCAGAAAAATAAACCTACCATAATTGTTTATTTTCACTGTGTACCCTCCCAGCGATGACTTTTCTTCCTCTGCCACATCTTTTGGCTTTGGCAGAGGCTGATTCTTGATTTCCAGCTCCAGCTTTTGTTTCTCTGCCACAAGGACATCACGCACCCGCTTCCTAGTGGCATTCGTGAGCAGCTCTTTAACCTCTTCCAAATCTTTCTGCAACTGGTTCAAAAACAAAGGATCACACGTATACATTAGATACATTCTTTGTGCTGAGGGCTCGCAGCTTTTTATGACAATTTCACGTATTCCAGATGCTGGAATTTCAGCTTTATCAGGTCATTTAGTTTCCTACTACAACCAGTTAAGCACGGATTCATCCCTTCCTCACCCCCTGTCCACTCCTGTAGATATGTACAACCATAAAATCCTACTTCACAGAATGATGGCTCGGGCTGGAAGGGTGCAATTCCCCTGCTCAACCACGGCCATCTCAGAGCACAAGACTGGAAAAGACCTCCAAGACCATCAATTCAGACAAGGTTTAAGCTCTCAGTGCTTAACTCTTCATACATTAAAAACCAGCAGGAACCAGCAGAAGCTGGGCGGATGGCACAGCTCCCTCAACACGCACCGCCGCAAGCCGAAACCTCCACAGCCCCCAGCGAACGCGGGGACTGACGGCTTCCGCCTCCCAGCCGGAGTCCCACCGCTGCCCCTCGCCCAGGACCCCGCCTGCACCCGGGAAACAAAGTCGGGAATCGCCTCACCTCCTCCCGCGCCACGGCCATGGCGGCTCCCCGTGGAACCTCTGGAACCTTCCGGCCGCGGGAAGTGACGCGCGGCCAGCGGCCCCGCCCGCTCCGGCCCTGAGGAGGCGGCACCAGGAGCTTCTCCCCCAGCCCTGGGCTCTGAGCGACGGGCGGGACCGGGAGCTTCTCCCCCCAGCCCTGGGCTCTGAGCGACGGGCGGGACCGGGAGCTTCTCCCCCCGCCCTGGGCTCTGAGCGACGGGCGGCACCGGGAGCTTCTCGCCCCCGCCCTGGGCTCTGAGCGACGGGCACAACCAGGCGCTTCTGCCCCCGCCCGCGCCGGGTTCTGAGGGACGGGCGGGACCAGGATCTTCCCCGCCCCCCGGGCTCTGAGGGACGGCGGGGCTGTGGGCTTTTCCCGCCCCGCGGGCTGTGAGGGACGGGCGGGATCAGGCGCTTCCCCACCCCGAGGACTCCGAGGGACGGGCGGGAGCAGGAGCTTCCCCACCCCGAGGACTCTGAGGGACGGCCGGGAGCAGGAGCTTCCCCACCCCGAGGACTCCGAGGGACAGGCGGGAGCAGGAGCTTCCCCACCCCGAGGACTCCGAGGGACAGGCGGGAGCAGGAGCTTCCCCATTCCGAGGACTCCGAGGGACGGGCGGGAGCAGGAGCTTCCCTATCCCGAGGTCTCTGAGGGACGGGCGGGACCGGGAGCTTTTCCCGCCCCCCGGGCTGCTCCGTGTGAGGGGCGGCTGAGGCGGGCACGGGCTGGATTTTAGTTTGGCCATCAGAAATCTCCCCCTCATTTTAGAGTAGATGCCCCATAGCTCGTGGCTGTCAAGGTCTCCTAGATTAATTTTGCAAAATAAAGTGTTGTTTTCCTTCTTCGGGAAAAGAAGGAAATCAGGCTCATGTGGTGGAGGTAAATAGTGATCAAAGGGGAAGAAATCTCTGTTCCCGGCCTTTAAAGGAAGATGGGCTTATAAAAAGTGCCCTGTTCTGTGTCTGCACCTCATTTTCATGGTTATTAAGGTTGGAAAAGACCTCCAAGATCAACTCCAGCAAGGCTGAAGCTTTCAAGTTCTAAGATTTCATCAATTAAAAAACAACCAAATCCAATAGAAGTTGGGTGGATGGCACAGTGCCCTCAACACCGCAGAGGGAGACCCCCCAGAACAAATGCATAATAAGTTTTCTACAACAAACCCAGAGAGTAAATTACTGTTGGGAAATTGTTCCTGACCTGTAATGTCACAATGTGTACTCTGGGAGTGACTTTGTGAGTAAGAGACTTGGTTATCAAACCATTTGCAAGGAAAATGTAGCTTTTATTTACAGAGCAATTGGCTGTATGCATGTAAAAACATACTGGTGTAATGCTACCAAAATTCTCTTTTAAGCATTTGCCTTATCAAAAGAAAAACATGACTGTTGACACTGTTACTAAATCAGCACAGTGAGCACCAACAAAAAATTTCTATAGCCCCTCTGGGCATTAAAATTTCCCTGGAAGAAAACAATAAAGCAGTGGCATTCTTTCTCAGCAGGAATGTAGAGGAGGCAGCGTTTGCCCCCAGGTGTCCTTTATAGACAGTGTGACCCACGGCAGAACACAGCCCTTCAGCACTGAAAAAGTCCATTTCTCTAGAACAGGGTGCCAGTTCTAACACCTGTTTTACCAAACTGAGGAATGTCAGCTCATTTGCTGATACATGGGCTTAGGGTCTGGGGTTTTTTCTCTTCTAAAGTGAACATCCAGGAATTCATCTGTAAGGAGATCTGTAAAGGTAGCGAGGGAAGAAGAAATTTGATGAAAATGAATTCATAGGAGTTCCAAAGCCAAAGATTTATGTTCAAGTTGGCATTCCCCAAAGTGGTTTTAACAGAAGTTGTACTGAGGTGTTTATTATAACCCTCTGCTGCAGTGCTTCAGGATCTGCAGTGGAGAAAACATCTGCAAAATTAACTGTGGTTATTCTAAATTTTCATAGGACTAAGCATAAGCCTGACCATCTTCAGGAATAGCATTTGGAGACAGGATAGTTGATGTTATCCAGGAAATACAATATGGTCAGCTGGAATTTACTTTTATGGCAGGTTGGTTTTTTTTTTTAATTGGTTAAGGACAGTTGCTTATTCAGGAATTACTTTCTTACAATTTTTTCTGTGCAACTGAGACAAGGAGAAATTTTGTGGTTTTTAATATAGCTACTAATCTTTGAGTTTCCCCACACGCAGTTGGGGTCATGTATTAGCAAGTGCTCTTATTTTTACAATTTCAATTGGTATTGCTTTCTAATTTAAGTTCTAGCTAGAGGAGGAAATGCTTTCATTAACGTAGTAATGCATTTGAAGTGAGTCTGTAATTTACATTTTTCCTTAAGTTTTGGAGTTTTTAAAGTGTTTACTTAGTTTCCTTAAATGATGAGCATTTCTGTACACATGGCACTTCCCTTTGAGTGGCAGCTTCCATGTGGAAGAGTTGTCACTCTTGTCATGTAAAAACAAGCTCCACATAGCTCTCCTTTGCAGGAAGCTGCAACAGCATCTGGATGCTGCCTCCTCTCCTGACAAACACTTTGGATAGTGATGTGGAGGTAAATCCATACAAAATGTTATGGCTGGTAAATTGAATCTTCAGCTTTTGTCCCTCTTTGCCTTATCGTCCCCTGAAGTGCTGTGTGCTTTTGCTGTTATCTGGGAACAACGGCAGTTCTTCTCAGTTAATGGAAAATAAATCCTGGAGCAGTTGCTCACATGGAAAAATGGTTTTATAAAGCATTTGGATACTTTTGACTGCGGCATATTCTGCTCTGTCCTGTTCTTGCTCAGCCCTGCCTCTCTCTTAGTAGTCACTTGCCAGTTTCTTGCTGTTTCCTTCTGCTCCCTTGTCTCTTGCTGCCTCAAGGCTTGTGTACTCCAGGGAAGGATGAAGTCCTTAACAACAACCATTATCCCACTGCTGTGTATCACCAACCTTTAGGGAAAGCATTCTCTGTGCTGGAAACCTCTCTGCTGGTGTGTGGAGCAGAGGACCAGGGTGAGCCCTCAGCTCTCAGGCACAGCTCCCTGTGAACAGGGGCATTATCCTAAGGAACGGGCTGGAATTAGCATGCAGCCCCTTTGGACAGCCAACCTGCCTAGTCACTGTGCCCTGGTGCAGCAGAGAACTGCGTCAGAAAACCTGACACAGCAGCTGCTTCTTCCTGCAAACAGATTTAAGCTGCTTCTTAAGTAAATGGCTTAGGAAAATAAGCATCTTATCCCCAAGTTGTTTTCCATTTTCATTTATTTTACAAGGCATCGTTCACACAATGATAACAAGGTACTGATCTGAACAATTCTGCAACAATTAAAAAAGTAAACATTTGTTGTGACCAGGTACATTGAATTGTACTTTTAATAACAAGCATTACACTTATATTTTCACGTTGTACTTTATATAATACATGGATGTGTTACCCAAGTAGTGGTAGTACTGAATGGTTCTCAGCTGAAGTGTGACCTCTCTATGATGCTCTTTTTCCCTTAACTCTTCAGGATTTGTGAACTTGGGACACACCCAGATCACAAAGGCAACCCCAAGTCTGGAAAACTTCATTGTCATGGAGTCAGAGCTTTGGAGCTGCTCTGTTTTCAGTGTGCTGGAGCGAATCCACCTTAATGGCAGACAGAGGGAGATGGATTATGCTTGATTAGAAACTTTTCTGCATTCATATGTCATCTTTTCCCAGTTCAAAGAAGCCAGAGCATCTTCTTCCATGGGAAAGCAAGAGTTCCCAAAGCTCAAGAGAGCTCCTGGCACAGCTTTCGAGGGTGGTATAGCAGAATTGCAAACCCAGGGATTACTGAAAGGCAGGAATTGAGATCTGAAGAAAAATCTGGGAACATCTGCTGTGGTTTGCATTGGTAGTACCATCCATGTATTATATAAAATACAAAAATAATAGAAACCGTAAGGAAATTAGTACAGCCCAGGATTCTGGAGGTATCAAATTAAATTTATGATACCAAATCCTTTTGATGTATTTATCCCCTTGTCGTTCTGTTTCTTATATATTATTCTATATGTAAGATATAGTTCTCCAAAGATACGTATATATTCCTTTACAGGTTAAATAAAAGCAAGTCACACTGAATGAGAAAATAATAAAAAGTTGTATCCTAATTCTGTACCCATTTTTTGTTTTTCAGGTAAAAACAGCATGAAATACATTCAGTAGCAAAGCCATTGGGACTGAGGAGAAATGGAGAGCCCTGTATTCCTGGAGAATTGACCTGTATGTGTTAAGTCACATTACTGACATAAATTGTGTAGACTTCTGACCTGGGAAGGATAAGGTCTTGATCAATGCTGAGCATTATTTATCCAGTTGCAAATTCCTTGCATTTCCCAAAAGCCACCTGTGTAGCTCAGTTCTAAAGGCTGCGGTGACGTACACCTCCCCTAACACCTGAGAGATCCAAACTCGAGTGTTTCATCATGTCTCCCCTTAGTGTTATTACCTGGAAGGAGCTAATGGGACAGGTTCCAGTAGGACATTAGCACAATAGACAGACAAATAAGTTAGTTTTAACCTCTGTATTTGCACATCTGGTGCAGCCCCCTCAGCAGGGTCCAGCAGGGACAGGGAGTGCTTGTCAGCCACAGCAATCCCTCAGACCTGAGGGGAACATCTCTGCCCTCTCTTCACAATCAATCAGACATGACACTACAGTTTTCTCTCCAGCAGCTGGAAGAACACCAGCACTGTAAGGTAAGAGTGCTTCTGGTATCAAAGCCAAGGGTGTTTAGGCTTAGGAGATGGTGCAGAAGTTGCCAATTATCCCTGAGTCTAACAGTAAATGAAAATCCTCTGAGTAACTCAAAATCACCTGATTATAGTTCTCCCACACGTACAAGTAGTTTCATGAATTTCACTGCAGCTACTTAATAGAAGGGAACAGCCCCACCTTGATCCTGTGGAGAAAGCATGGCATGTGACTTCCAAGTGTTGATACTTTGGTGCCAGTAAATGCAGATTTTTATCTACTCCTAAACTACCACATTCAGTCAATGAGTGGCATCACAACCCTGAAGTCAATGGGATATGTTCATGCTTTGTGAAAGGGCTGAACTCTTGCAGTTCTTGACTTTTTATCTCCATCTCCCCTTGTAAATGGCTGCCTTTATTTCAAGTTGTTCTTAACACACTGGCAGAGATGATCATTTATCTTCAAAGAAATTTCAAGGGCCAACAAAGAGAAGTAATTTAAAACGTCTAACAAAGAAAAAAAATACTGCTTACCTGTGTAAGCACTTTTACTTAGTTGTAGCAATTTAACTCAGCTGTAGCAAATTAAATCCTCACTAATGGACAGGACAAGGGTGGGTTTGTCCACTGGCAGTACTGACTACATGGCTGACTACCTTTCCTGAGACTGTTTCTGCCAAACCCTAATGCAGATGCACCTCAGGGATTTCGCAGTTTCTTGGCTTCTCTACCCATGGTATTTTCTTTTTTTCTTTTTATTCCTCTCCAGGTACATTCAGAAACATAAACTAAGCAGAATAAGTCCTATTACTTTAGAATATTAAGTTTGGTTCACAAAGATAATACAAGACTAGTTCACAAATGTACCACATAACTAAATCAGCCTTGCTTCATTTAGCCTGTAAAGTGTTACAGTCAAAGGAAAACCAACATTTTAAAGTGAAAAGAAGGACTTTTTTTTTTTTTTTGCCCCCCATACTGGGCATCTCAGGAAGAGGTTATAGTCCAACAAGATAAAAGTTGTAGTAAAAATATTCTTTGGAGGATTGTTCCTAATCAAAGTAAAGACTTTATTTCAGAATGGTGCATTCTTAATAAAATTTAAAAATAGGTTTTAGTTCCACATATATATTTATAAAATTCAAATTAATTTTAATAAAAGTTTGATCTGAACACATAGTTTACTACAGACTCAGGGCAAAAAGGTTGATCACTCCAGACTTAGGAGCTATGTTAGCTGTTCCAGTGCCACATGGAAACAACGGTTTCAGTGAGACCTCGATGATGTTTCCTGCTGAAAAGCTGAGCAATGAGCCAGATATCCCTGACAAATCCACCAAGGATATGTGTGTAGGCAGTTCTGTCACACAGAGATCTCTTTTCTTGCAGGAAACTAAATTTCCCAGTAGCATCTATAGTCAGCAGATAGAATTTTAGCTTGCCTGGTTTAATCATGGAGTCCTGCTCCTTTCCTTCATCCTTCATTCATTCGTCAAGATAATGCCATAGAGCTATTTTCTTACTCTTTCAGTAATGCTGAGAAGATGCAGTTTCCACCTAAATACCATTGCCACAAATTACCATTCCAAATACCATTGCTACAAATGCTACCTTGGATCTACAGCTGGAAGGTGGAAATTGTTTACTGCCTTTTAGGGTCATTGCTTTCTGAAACTTCCTTTGGGTGAGGCAAGCCAGCTTCCACCCTTACAAGGGTTTGAAATCATCACGGCTAGCAGGCAGCAAATGTGGCTTTGCTCCTGAAACTCAACTTCCAAAGTCAGAAAGCAGCTACACTGAGAAAATGAATGTTGTGTCAAAGCTCATTCTGTGAAACGTGGTGATCTTATTTACCAGTTCCTTTTTGATGAATTTGGGAAGTCCCACTCCCATGATCTGCTCATTGGACCCTTTGAGGTGATTTAACTCATTCACTTGACAAAAGATGAACTGTAGGGGGATAAATCCACCCACATCTTTTTTTTGTTGTTGTTTTTAATTATTTCCAGTACATACTACAACAAGGACAAGGGACAGGACTGTACAATGGGGGGCTGGAGGAATGAGCTCTTAACTCATCTGCTCAGGGAATCACAGCCTAACACATTTCTTTACTCATTCTTACTGAAATTTTCCAATCATGGTTTTAAATCCACTTGTAAGTATGATTTAAGATAAATGAAATGAGAAACCAGTTTCCCTCATGGGCACAGTACTCTCAAATGCAACAATCAGATGTTCACCAGGTATCCTTAAATGTCACTTCAGATTTATTATGAATTCAGATTCACATTCTGAATGTGAAGTGGAACTGGTAAGTGAGTGACTAACACTGGGTTTAGTCAGTTGAGAGAATGGAAACATTTATGCAAATATTATGAGCAAGACAGTGACAAGGGAAAAAGACCTTTGATAACATTTGCAAAAGAAATACCTTCTGGTTTTCCTCCTTTTATTCCTCACTGTACTAATAATTCCAGATAATCACTGTTCTTGAAGGTACATTTTAAAATATTAAAGTTTTTTAACTCCTTATTCTTAGAAGAGAGAATTGTGTCAGGATGGTGATTATATTTTGATCTCTACTTCTATCAGCTGACTGCCTTTTGGAATTTTTCCTTTGGCACTGGTAACATTAAATTTGTACTACCCTGTTGAAAATAATTCACAATTATGCTTGACAACAAAGCACAAGATGGGTATTATTAAATTTTATTGTACAAAACCGACAATGTATGGCATTCCTTAGAATTAAAAAAAAAAAAAAAATCAAAACAGAACTAGTGTCCCTGGAAAAATCTTGTAAATGAAACAATTAATACACAACATTCAGTCCAGCAATGACATTTACCTGCAAGACCATCTTCAGACATGACACGTATAATTAAAAAAATATTCCATCAGTTCAAGCAATAGTTTAATTCTCCATGAAATAAGTATTTCTATGAACACTTTATGTTTAGTCAAAACAAATGCTTTTGAACTTCCTTACCTTAAGAGATATAAAACAACCAGACAGGTTTGGGAATCAGCAGAGAAGTCTACCCCCCCAGGAAAGTCTAGGGCTTGTATTCCACTTGAAAATGCTTGTTTTTATAAAAATAAGTAATACCAACAGAGTGTTTCCTAAGCAAACAATTCTAGCAAACAGATCTTGTTTCTATGGTATTTTATTCATCAGTGCAGCACAAGCCTCTTGGGTGTTTTATTTGATACCTCATTTCTGTGTCAAATTTGGAATCTGAATATAGACCCAGGGCAAGGTTTTCATTACTTTTATTCATAAAACCTACCCTTTATTGCACAGGATTTACAAAAGGTCAATACCATGCAAGGTCTCCACTCTGCTTCTCAGCAAAAACATCAAATAAGCGTCAAAACGGTTCTCCCTTTATCCCAGTGGAAGGAATGATACCTTGGAATTCTTGATATAAACATGAATTTAAAAAAGGGAACTACGGAACTTTATGTTAAATTCCAGTTGAGCTGTAAATAGCCTTTAAACAACGGTGTTACAAAAACTGCACTACTTGTATTTCTGAAGAAAAAGCACTCCAAACGAAGAAGTTGTAAGGGAAGCTCATAGCAATTGTGCCAGGAGAGCACAAGCCTATCTTTGCTATGGCCTAAGCTTTACAAAAAGTGCTTCTCTGCAGGATGCAGTTGCTGTGATAAACTTCTGAGATGGTCCCAGGGCCTAAGTTATCCTCAATGTCTTACACTGTGCTTTCTAGGGAGAGGTTATGCTGCACTACTGTACATTTTCCATTCTCTCTCTTCCTCCAGAAGAAGAAAAACCTTCTATGCAAGACAAAAATAATTTCAAATTAGATGTGTATTAAAGACCTAGTTTTGAAATATTTATTTAACATCTAGTCATATAAAATAAATTGTAAAAGTATGAAGGTATCAGAACGTGGCTTTCAGCAAGGCAGTATGGGAAGTAGGAATTCAACATAAACCAGGACTTTTTTTCCCCCCTCTTTGAAAAGGGTCACATCAGAAAATGAATGAAAAACACTGAAGAATTTCACTTCAAGCCTGCACTCCTGCCTCATTGTCCTTTGCCCAGGAGGAGAGACCACTGGAAGAATCCTCCAAGGTTTCAGCTGTGTTGTTCCTTGTGCTCTCGAGCCGGCTGTGGCTGGACTATGTGCTGCCCTCTCTGGGAGGCACGGGCGGCTGCGGCTGCGGCGGTGCCTGCGTGCCTGTGGCCGTTTTGATTGAGTTCAGGGTTTTGCTAAACCAAGAGTTTTTGGCAGCTTGGATTTCATTCATAAGGGCTCCTCTCTGGTGCTCCAGCTCCTAAGAAAGCAGAATAGTCAGAATTGATCAAAACCTAATTAATTAACAAAGAAGCATCTTCACACTCAGTCCCTGCAGTCCGGCACTTCCCTTGCAATCTCCCAGGCACTGGGGAGAGAAGACATTCAAACTGCTGAAACAGCACAAGATATTTAGACACAAACAAAATCATCCTCTTCTTTTTAAGACAGTTTTTTTTTTCCTGAAAGTTCAGATATACAGGGATGCAGGTATGTGCTCCCTTTTGGAACAATTTTTTGTGTGATTCAGAATAATTTTGGACTGAGCATGAGGTTAAGGTGACCACCCTGCTGTACTTGGATTCCACGTACCTGAATTTTGCACTTGGCTTCCACAAGCTGCAGTTTGGTCTGTGCAAGCTCCAGCTCCATCTCTCTCAGCTGCTTCTTCAGTGCATCCTTCTCATCATCTGTTTCGATGCCTTTGTTGTCCGTGCTTACAGCAGGCACCTTCAGTGCCCCCTCCTTGCTGAAAATCTCACTGCAGTGTTTGCAGGCCATCACTTTACCCTGAAATACCCAGAAAGCTCATTTTTAATCCATGTTACAGGAGTTGCTGTACTTCCTGGAAGAGCCATTTTACTTGTTAGACTGCCTCAATCTCATACCATCTAGTACTGCAGCTTTTATAATTCGCATGAAAAATTTTCTTGAATAGTTCATGAACAATTTCCAGGGTATGTTAACCAGTACAAAAATTCCTAAGATCTATTTAGCATGCTCTAAGCACAGAGACTTTGCTCCTATATTAGAATCTTCTTGCTGCTAAAGCTTTGTAGTATTTATGTCAGCACAACTCAGAAGAGTAAATTAAATCTGAATAGATAAAACAGCTGGCCTGGCTTGCACAGAATAAAACAGGTTATTGAGCTATTTCAGCAGAACATAGGAACATCAATCCTAGAATTATTTTATGTTATCATCAATAACATTAAAGAGTCACTAAAAAGCAACAAATCCAGTTCAGCTTGAGTACTAAAGAAATATGTAGAAGCTACAGCAGAGGGTAAACAACTCTGCCTACTCGGAATTGTTATTATTATTATTACTAATATTATTATTACCACCTATCAGGAAATGTTTAACTCTTATGTAGGTGTTCCTGGTAAGGGGTTTAGAGAAGGGAGAGGAAGCCCTGTGGATATTCTGGGGATGGCCCTAGCTGTGCCATTTGGTTTAATTACTTAAACCAATTCTACTTAAATTAAAGAAACGCAGATATATAAACCTTGTCCAATCTGGCCAATTCCAATCCCTCTGCTGTGCACACTTGAGAAACAACATGTTTTGTCTTCTTTTTTTTCCAGTTAATGAAAACATCCAAGTAAATACTGTTTTCTTTACATTTTTTACCAGAAGTATATATTTTAACAGCAAAAAGAAAAGCCAAGTACTAAATGCACTTCAGTTTGAGAGTTCCACACTGTCTGATGCAAGATAAAGAACCGTGAAAGGAAATAAACCCTTTCCTTGTTTACATCTGCTGAAAAATGCATGTGGGGCTATTGATGTACTTTAACTTCAGCTCACATTTCAGTTCTGTATCCCTGGCATTCCGCAACACCTGTGTTAGACACACCCCCTGTGCAGAGACATTGTTCTCACCTTCACAACTTCCAGTTCATCCTTACTGGCCGCTTGTTGTTTTTCCAGCCTGGTACTCAGCTGGGAACAAATCTGGAGCAGAGAAAGCAGTCTCTTAGCTCAAGTTTACTATGTAAAGTAGAATCTGTGCTTTTTAACAATGGTTTTTTGCTAGAACCAACATTTCTTAAATTTCGCCTCACTCAGTATAAGCATTCCCCCTTAACAACTCCACTGCTGCTGTGAATGATAAAAACCCAGCAGTATTCAATACAGAACTAGAATACAGAGACAGGGACATTTTATGGATGAGTTGGTTTATGATGTTTATACTGCATTATGTCACAAAGTACAGAAGCATTCACCCTACAGTACTAAAATTAGCTGAAAGACAGGTTATTCCTGACTGCCTAATTAGGAGACTATTAGGAAAGCCACAAGAAGATTTATGACACATTACAACATTGCTCTCTGAAAGCTGGAGCTTGTTTGAAGGATGAGATCTGCAATGAAAATTCAGCTCTTGTAACAGGTTGAAAGAAGAAATATGAGAGAGGGTCTCTGGAATGGTACCTGTTTATACTCTGCAATAATGGCTGTGGTTTTCTTGATCTCAGATTCTGCCTTCTCCAGCTGCTTCCTGAAGACTTCCTTCAGCTAGGAATTGAAGGAGAGAAGTTATACAGTACACTGACAGAACTTCTCAAAACATGTCATCAGATTGTTTTCTTTGTGTCTCGCTGTGTTTACAACAGCTCTACAGCTGCTGCTTATGAAATTCCAGTTCTCAGACAAGTGTCTGATTTACTCAGTTTACAAATACTGATTATATCAGTGATAACCAAGAGGTCTATACTGTGACCTTTTATCTCTGGTTAGAGAATTCTTCTGTAACTTAATTCCCATTCTCTGTGTTAAATGGTGGTGCATCATGGTCCACAGAACACCAAAAAAAGCATTACTATTAAGTGGGGCTTACTGATTTAGTTTTTGTTTTTCTGCACACTGTCACAGCAGGTTTGGCAAGATTGTTTGTTTGTTTGGAAGTGGAACAAGAAGAATCTCTCAACACTGCCATCTCCATAACAGGAGAAAAAAATCTGTTTGGGTCTGTGGCACAGTGAAAACACAGCTAACTCATCCCTCCTTCAGTCACTCCACTTGGAGAGCCCTTTCAGTAGGAAAAGAGCCTCACTGCCTTACTTATGGCAAACAGAGAGCTCCATTTTAGAGAGACACAATGAATTAACATTAATTGTTGCCAAATAGCAAAAATAAAAATCAGGGTATCACTTTTGAAATCTACGTGTTAGCTATATAGGATTACAGAGCAAAGACTGAGTATTTTGCAGATAAGTACAAAGCCAGGTTTAGTCAGCAAAATTCTCCCAACCCCCACCCCTGTTCTTCTGCTGCTGGGTCTGGCTTCAGGCAGGAACATTATTCAAGTGATCCAGCAGCTGAATCCAGAATAGGCTCTTACAAGGCAACAACTCCTCCAGCTCCTTCATTTAGATAATTTAAGAGGTCTGATCACATCTCCTTAGCTGAGATTGCTCACCACCAGTGACAACAATCGTTACAGTACTTGGAAGAGGATAAGCTATGAAAAACTAAACATTCAGAGCTCAAGTAAAAAAAAAACACTGAAAACTATACTTTGGCAAAAAAAAATTACGCTGGCACTATGAACTTTTAATTGAAACTGCAGTTTGAGGACAAAATCCTTTTCACAATTACAATATATCCACACTTTTCTGCATATAATTTTTCTTGCATTTACTAACTAAATGGGAAAAGCTGGAGAATGCCTCACCTGAGCAGTTTCCTCTTCCTGCTTCCTTTTCTCTTCCTCAGTCTCCACTAGCTTCTGTTTGGTCAGGAGAAGTTCCTTGTTCAAAACATCTGCTTTGTCTTCAGCCTAGAGTCAGAGACACTTGGGTAAATCAGATGTTCTCTGCACCAGTACAAACACACTGGGATGTACAGCTCAGAAATACACTAGGTTCAGGTTTTAGCATTGCCTTTTCCTGCCCTCTAATGGCTCATGTAACTTTTTGATATGAAATTCCCTTTCCAGATAGCCATTTACTGAATTATTTCACTGTGTTTCAACACCTGTGCAAAAGGACCCTTTGGGCAATTGTTTACCTATGCCTAGATGGCACATAAGCACAGATACTATGTCCTAGCACAAACAGTGATGTATAGAATATTTTTGTTGGGAGCAATATTAATCTAAATGAGGGCAGCATGATTTACCTGCTGTGTAACTTCAAATAACTCATCCCATTTTTGAATCTGTGAGTAGGGAAAACGTAACTGTAAAATACCTAGGTGTCTGCATTGTACCCTACAAAGTGATCAGGCAAAGGCAAGTGTAAGAGACAAACAGGACCACCACAAACATGGTTTATCGGTGCAAATAAGCATTACATGAAGAAACCTGATAATTGAGAATATAATTTTCTTTGGAAAGACCAAATTTGTGGTGACACATACTGGAAATGCTTTGTTTTTGTGAGCACTGTCCTCACTGATCATCAGGAGAGAAATTCCAATCTATCCAAACATTTCTCAATGTTTGGATTTATTCTGTAGGCCTCCCCAGCTGAGAAACACACACAGCAGTCACCACCCTTCCTGCTTAGTAATGAGGTCCAGACGGGAAATGGTTGTGGCCAATTAACACTGACTTTGCTGAAATTACAGGAGGGAAAAGGACATTGGAAACAAGTAACCATATAGAACTTGTCTCGGAGCTGGAGTTTGGTTTTCTACCACTGTGGTGGTATCAGCTTATCTTTCTGCCACAGTAATAATGATTAATGAGGATATTAGTGGTGTTTGAGGGCAGCAGAACCAGCTCCACCATCTCTATGACTGAAGAGATGGAATAAGGATTTCTTCATTGCTTAGTCTGTATAAGGCTGTATGGGGAAAAAGGAAAACAAACAGTGCAAGAACGGAAAATTGATGAGATTAACATCTTAGAACAAAAGTATTTGGGGATTACAAGGATATTTTTGATGAAAGACCTGTTTAAGATATGCTTTGAAGGAACTACAAATATTTCCTCTTTTTTTGTGCTCATTCCAGTTTCTCCAAGCACCTGCAGTGTAGAAAGAGAGGGCTGAATGTGTGGATCTCTAAAAACCATTGTGTCTGGGGCAAAGGGCTCTGAATGCTGCTGCCCTCCACATTCCAGTCTCCACAGGGAACACGAGCACTTATCAGTGAACACCCAGGAGCCCGTTGAATTTCTGGTGCTGTGCCACTTCATTATCTCTGAATTTTGTTGGCTGTACTAGAAGTGCTGTGAAAAACAGATCCACACAGACGTTTTGCAATGCAACTTCCCTTGAAACTAGTCTCCCAAGAACTACGTGACACCTTTTCCAAGGAAACGTTTGTTCTTTGCTATCTGCCTAAAGGTTATGGCCTCCATTTTCTGAACAATCCCCAACAGAGGAGATGCAATCAGTCTTGGCCAGACCCCACTGAATGCCTACAGTGGCACGTGGAGATACAGCTGAGAGTGAGGCTGTCAGGAAAATAAAGACATAAATAATTACACTTTCAGTGTGTTCACGCTTTCACTTGAGCACAAAGCAGGGCTGCTCCAACTGCTGTTGCCAAGCCTGAGCTGGGACCCAGCTCTGTTCCCATTACCTGGTCCAGGTCATTCCGTAAGGCAATTTTGCTGGTTACAAGCTCATGGGCAAGGTCATCGTTCTCCTGCTCCAGCCTCATGCTTGCTTCTTGGAGCCTGCGGTTTTCCCTCTGTAGAAAGAAAGGAACAACCAGGAAAGGAAATTAATCCTCATGAAGAGCAATGAGCAAGGGCATGGTGTGTGCCAAACACTGAGAAGGCAAGAGTGCACATGAAGACAGGACTGCTGCTCTGGGAAACAACAGTGAATTAAGCCAGCAGTGCAAATGCAGCTATTCCACTTATATCCCACTGGTTTGTGTTGTGAAAGGGACACACTGATTGTAGTGTTTCCCTGTCAAAAATAAACACTGAGCCCTCCACAAAAGCACTTGGTTTCTGCTTGCTCATCATCTAAAGAAATCAGGCGGATAAAATCCCACCCAGCAGCAGCGAACAGGGACCAATTAAGAGTTACTCATAATAATGCTTCCAAGCAAAGTAGAAAGCTGTCCTGCTCCACTTTACAAAATCCTGTCTGCAGGGATCCATAAAAATAGTTCACTTTGTAGGTGATGCAGTGCCAACCTCCCATCTCCTGCAGGTCCAGCAAAGAACAGCATTTAGCAGGGAACTCCCTAAGCTCGAACATCCTGTATCACATTTGTGCACTGCTCTGTACCTCATGCCAGTGACACCAGTATGTACCTTACAGAGCCACTGGAGAGGGGAGCTCATCCCTGAGCACAGGCCCAGCACCTGCTGGGGGCAGTGACAGGAACACAAATGCACAACTTGGAGGCTGCAGGCTCTTGCTTCACTGCCCTCCCTACCCACTCCACACAGGCAGAAATGACTATCTGAAGCATTAACCACAGGAGGTGAAGGAACAGGGGAATGAACAATAATTCATATCTTTTAGAAATCTGTGACTGCTGTTCTAGAGTTGAGAAACAGAACCATATTCAAAAGATGCCTGTGGGTGAGTGGACTTCTAGGGGTTCAACATCAAATACAAGTTGTCATTTTCAGAAGAACACAGCCAGGTGGGACAGACAGAGGTGCCTTCCTCCAAATGGATTTTAAGAGAAAAAAAACTGTGCTGGCTTTCCATCACTGTATATCTTTTATACCAAAACAGGCTGCAAAGGGAATCTCTGCACTAAGGAAATTCAAGGAAAAGCACCACGTTCATATGAAAACTCATAGGTGGAAAAACAATAACCTATATGCTGAGATTCCAAAAAGGACTTATTCTCATCTGAAAGGTAACTTATGTTCTCCAAAACAAACCAGTGAAAGTCCAAATAAATCAGTAAAAGTCAATGATATATAATAATATCAATATTAGCACTTGTAACATTTTTCAAGAGTTGTTCAGTCAATGCATTCCTACAAAATGTGATTTCTTGCATAAGCTATTCACCTGTTTTCACTTCTTCCTACTCACCAGCTATGCTCAGATATTTTTTTCTTTCCAAACTCTCAACTATGAAATTGCAATTTTTATTTCTGTTACAAGCAGATTTTGCATGTCTGTCTTAAACAAAAACAGGAGCTCTAAGAGGATGCAAAAGAAGGTCTCTTCTGTGTGGGAACTTCCTCTGTGGCAGGAAGTGGAACCTCTACAAATTCTCTCTTGTTAATGTGACCCCATTGTGTAACTAGAATAGGCACTGCCCTGCACAGGGAAGTAAGTTGGTTTCCCTTCCAAAAGACAGCACTTTGAGTAATATGTTTTGTACAGAAACTAAATAAAATGCCTTTGTCTTAACACAGTTAAAACAACCACTGCTAAAACACACACAACTTATTTTAAATGCACTTGAGTCTGTTTGGGACAAGGAATTTTAAAAATGAAAGTAAAATTTTTCTGTAAACGTAATATAAGCTTTAAAGTGTAAAACCAAATTGCAGTCAATAATGATAATACTAATAACAATCTCTAACGCATCTTCATTCCTGTAACTTGTTCAGACCATCTTAAAAATGCTGACTTTTATAGACACAGCTCTGCCGGTTGTCAGAAAGCGACCTGAGTTCACCTAAAACTTGAGACCTGAGTCAGATCAGGTTCTGCAGAACCAATACCTTTTCACAGGGATGTTCCTTAGAGGAAGAAAGCAGCATATTCTTATGACTTTCACAAAATAACCGAGTTGGCTTTACCATTTTTGCTATGTCTTTGCCAAAAGCTTCAGTGTCTGCCAAGCAAGGCACGCAGTGAGGCTGAGAGTTCCTGCTTTGCATTCGCAGACAAGTGGGTAAGCAAGCTCTGTGCCTGGAAATGCATTATCCTCCTCTTAAACTAGGGTTTACATGGCAGGTTGGTAGTGAGTTAAAGATCTCTTACCTTGGGCATCCAGTCAATAGCTAGAAGATGTTTTTAGCTCATTCACCAAACTCTAAATGTCCAGCTGAAAGGTTCTCACAGGACCACCTCTACTCTTCCTCCACCCTGGGCAGTATGCCCGATTAGCTGGTTTGTCTTTTTCAGCTCCTCCCCCCAGGTCTAGCAGTGTAAAACTGCCTCCCTCCTCAGGAGGAAACTCTTAAGTCTGCCTAAGTCTAAATAAAAACACACAGGACGCAGTAAAGACAGAAAGAGCAAACAGCGCTCTTCACATGTAGCAAACTATTTCCATCGGCTGTGAAATATTTAGATTTTTTTGAAATATGCTCACAATGACAAGGTTCAGCAGATGGAGCTGGTCTGTCACAGCAGGACTCACATCAGAGGGAGCATTTTATAACTGGCATCAGCCAACTAGTCAGACCTGCTAGTTGTCCCTGGTGTAAACAGGCAGCTTCCTGCCTCCTCTCCCCAACACTAAATTTACTATGACAACCATTTCCTTCTCCTCAGTACTGCTCAGTTTCTACAGTCAGTAAAATAACAGGTCCCTCTTTCCCAAATTCCTCCTCCTGGTTACTGAAGGTGGCTGGAGAACTCAGGTTAGTTTTTAAAAGGAGGATACTGCATTTCCAAAGAGGACAAACAAAGCTGATACACACAAACACAAATCAACTTACCTCCTGTAAAGTCACAGACCAAATACTGCTTTCAACCATTGGTGTAAAGACAGTGAAAACAGGATATAAAGAACTTTCTAATACAAAAAAAAAAGTTGCTTATTCTTCATTGGGTTTTTTGTTACGAGTTTTAGAGAGAGATACTCCTGCTTCCATCACACACTGGGTGGAAAGAAGATGACAAACTTGAAAGCAGCAGGCAAGCCTCAGTTCAGGATGACTGAAAGGCTGAACTCCACCCTCTGCTCCCTTCCAGGCTGCACCAAGGAGCAATTCCTGAGGAGATTAGTGGCCATGATGCATCCTCTGTGCTGTACCCAACTGGGGTGTAATGAGTCACCAACCTCGTTAAGCAATTCTGTTTCTGTTCAGCAACACCCTGTGCTGCCTTTGTCTCAGGGTGGGTTAGTTTTCTTCATGGTGGTTAGTACATTTTGGGTTTGTGCTGGAAAAGGTGTTGGCAGCATAGAGATGGTTTGGTTATTGCTGAGCAGGGCTTGCACACAGCCAAGGCCTTTTCTGCTTCTTGTACCTCCTCAACAGTGAGGGGGCTAGGGGTACACACCGAGCTGGGAGGAGGCACAGCTGATCCCAACTGACCCCAAGGGACAGTCCTGCCCATATGGCACCATGCTGAGTATGGAAAGAAGGGAGGAGAAAGCAGGGGGGACCTTGGGAGCGATGGCACTTGGCTTCTCAAGTCAGTTACGTGTGATGGAGCCCTGCTCTCCTGGAGATGGCTAAACGACTAGCTGCCACTGGGAAGGGGTGGCTGAGTTCCTTGTTTTGCTTTATCTACTGAACTGTCTTCATCTCAACCCATGAGTTTTGTCACTATTACTCTGGGGACTCTTCCCCCATCCTGCTTGTGGTGCAGTGAGCAAGCAGCTGCCTGAGTTGCTGGCTGGGTTAAGTCAAGACATCCAAACCCCAGACCTCTGAGTGTGAACAGCTCCTCAATGATGGAATGAAAACACTGATTAAAATTCACCTTCTGGATGTGAGCAAACTGAGATCTTCATAAACCCAAGGGAAAGGGCTCTTGATGTTGGAGGAGCTCCAAGGGAAAATGCTGTGAACCTCCATCTAGAAACCCAAAAAGCTTTTACAGCAAGCAATCCAGGAAAGCCTCTCAAGGTAAGCAACACAGAGACTCCTGGAGGCCATTGTGTTTTCTGATTGGTGACTCTGGAGAAGCATTCCCCAAAGTGCCTCAGCACAATTTTTAAAGAAACAACAATGTCCCACAGCAGAAGTTATCATGGCTTTCCTCATGATGGTTAACATTCAGTTGCCCTGACTGAATAAAAATGACCAGTGTATTGATTTTTGCTTCCCCTTCAAAACACAGAGAAGGCTATTATGTCCAAATTACACATTTATTCACACAACTTCTCCATTGCACAAGGAGGCTGACCGAGGAAAAGGTGGAACAGAACAGCAGCATCTGCTTGCAAAACTCCAGCCCTTCTTTGTACAGCTATATCCTCTTTATTTTACACCAGTTCCCAGGCTCACTTCTGAATTTTCTCATCAAGTCAACCCAAATCTTGTTACATGAGGCATTCTCAAACACAGAAATAGAACTCCATAATATTTAGAAAAACATCAACCTGAAATCTATTACTACTTTTTCTACACATACGACTCACTTTTCCTCCTAGCTTCTATAGGGAATTTGTAATTTAACTAAAAGTTACAAAATTTGGTGACAAACAACAATTTAGAACATATTTCACTTTTGCACCTTTTAAAAATCTGACAAAAATGTGATACTGTTATAAACAATGGAAAATAAAATGAAAACATGTCAGGAAAAACTTGTACTTTTCCTAAAGAATATCTGTAAATACAGAACAAAACAAACTCGAAAAATAATGGCAGTCTTTAATACTGTTCTGGTAAATCAAATCACAACATGTAAAATACGTGCTGGGCAGGAACTGCTGCCTGTTTAACTCAGCTCGTGGGAGCACATGAATTTAACCTGTCAGGCAAACACGACTGGTTCCTGGGCCAGACACTGCAAATCCAGCCCATCTCCCTCTCTCTCCAGAGGCCATCAAGGACTTCCTCTGAGGGCTGTGTCACAGGGAGGTGCCTCACTCACACATCCTTCATCACTGCAGCTCACTACAGCCCTGGCTCTGTGGGCCTGACAAATTCCTGCTGGTAACAACAACTCTAAAAACTATAGCTAAAAACTATCAATGGATTTAAAGCTCTTTTCCTCCTTGACCCATATGAGGAACATTCTGCAGGGATCTCTACTCCAGTGATCCCATCCAAGAAACATGCCCTTCCTAGGCAGCAAAAACCTCACTTTGTTTTGGGCAGGAAACTGTACAAATTACAAGGCTGTAGGGCTGTGGGGCACAGCCCACAGAGCAGGAGCTGCCAGCAGTGCTGTGCTTGTTGGCAAGGCTGGCTTTTGTCCTTTCCCAAGCCAAGCCTGGCTGCTGGAAGTTCTGCACAGCTGCTGCCCAAATGAAATGCATCTCTGCCCATGCAGGCTGCAGAGTGCTCTCCTAAAGGACAAGCTTTAAAAAGCAAGGCTGGCTCTCCATGTGCTGCCTGGGAGGATCTACACAATGACATTTTCTAGTTGCCCTTTGGAAACACTCCTGAAATGTCAGTTCCTACCAAACCTCAACTTCACATATCAATAAAATCTAACAAGCAAGACAAGGAACAAAGAACATTTACAAGCATTTTTCCATGACACCCATCAACTGAAAAACATGTCCAGGCTTTGAAGTTAATGTACAACTAAACTACTACAGGGACTCTCCAATCACAGCATCCTTAAGAGGATCAGACCCAACACAGCTTAATAAAAACATCCACAGTGAGTTTCAGAAGTGCAAGCCAAAACCCTGGGCTGTGATCTTGACTGTGACAGTGACTCACATCAACAGTGGCCCAAGAGTCACTTCCTATATCCTCATTTGCAGCTTGGGATAATGTTCTTCACAGTGCATTGACCAGGATTAACTAGTTAATATGCTTCCAGCAAGCTTTAAAGAACCCTTATTTGTTTCCTAAGCATTATTTTAATTCCACAGTACTATAAGTGAACCACTAGGAAAATACTTAAGAGTTAATCAGCAGCCAGTTGTGGTTTTTTCCAAATAGGTCACACTTGCTATTGGTTCCCAGCAGCTACAGCACTCCTAAGTCTCATAAACAATAAAAACTCCACCCTTCGGCAGCAAAAAACCTACACTTAAAATATAATTTTCTCACAGACAAATGCTTTTTAAAAAAAAAAAAAAAAAAAGAAAAAAAGAGTCAGTTTGACTTCGTACCTGTAAGTCTTCTTTGTCACATTTATGAATTAAGGTACACTCTCTCACCACAGATTTCCATGCTCTGCTTTTCTGAATGTGGTGCACTTTTCTTATATTTACAGGCCATGTCAAGCCTGTTGCACTCTGTGTGATTATTCACCCCTCCACACCCCTGGAGGACTCCACAACAACCACAATGGCACTAACATCTTAAGGCACAATGAAGAACAGCAGGCAAACAGTACAAGGATATGTAAGAAATGTCAGTTCCAGCTATCCTGGGCAGCAGGCAGTAAAGTGCTTCACCTCTGGCAGCTTCACCTAGAGCAAACTGAATTGTTCAAAACAGAGTGAGGAATAACCAGATCCCAAACTCTCAGTAAAGTCTGTGCCCAGAGGCAGAGCCTCCAGCACACAAAATCTATGGCAACAGAATGACGCTGTGACAATGAAAGCAAATACATTGTAAAGATAAGCAAAGCTGACCTGAAATTGAAGAACTGTTCCTTTTCAGTGAGCTATCAAGCTATCATATTAACAACTGAACTTTATTTCTCTACTCCTTTAAAGAGGAATATCCACCACTATTAGCTCTATTGCAGTAGTACCTCAGGACCCCAGAAGAGCTCTGGGTCCCACCATAACAGGTATGATCTTAACAAAAAATTACTGAAGCTTGGTATAAACAGGAATGAATAATAAGGATCGTATCAGCCAAGGAAGAGTTCATCTTCCAAAGTCTCTGTGGATGCCACTGCACACAGCTTGCACTAGAACAATGTGTATTTTCTCCTTTCTGTGTCTGTAGCTGAATCACCCTTTGTTTCTGCGGCTCATGAAGATCTCCCGTAAAAGTGCAACAGCAGGAGAGTTACCTACAAACATATAAACTGAAAGAAGAAAAATATTATATGTGGCTACTTGCAGATGTGTTAACAGTTACAAATTGTGATTGAAATATTCTTGGAAAAAAAGACTAAGTCCAAAGTTTCAAAATGCTTATTCAAGAAAGGGGATGAGTTCGCCTTCACTTCCCTAAGGTCTGCACTGGCACATTCCAGGGAGGTGAGCATGGTACACACACCTCTACTTAACTGCTGGAGACAGCTCACTCCTTGTGGGATTCACCAAATTCCCATCAAGCATCTCCCTACCTTGTATCTGTCCATAGGATCTTCCTGCTGCAGCTGGCTCTCTCGCATTGTTTGGTACTCTCTCTCATATTTCTTCAGCTTTTTCGTTGGCACCTGTGGAGTAGATTTAGGAAACATGCATTTAAAAATTAGAGGAATGCTGGAAAAGCTGACTGAAAGCTCTCCCTACCAACAGGAAACTGAGGAAGTGCTGGAGAGCTGCTGCTGAATAAAGTCTCTCCCCACTGTCCCCCCTCCCCTACTCATTAATCCATGTCAAACACTTACCAATACAGCTCACATTGACAGAAATCTTTCTGTGCCCACTGCTGCTAATTATTCAGACATTTAAAGGGAAACAGAAGTGGAGACATTTTAATAAGACTAACAAGAAGGAAAAAAGCACAGACAAGTGGGAGAACAGGAGAGAGGAAAACACATTTTGATACACATGATTCACCGAAACAATGCTTTAGCAAGACAACTGCTAAAAGTGAGATGAGAACAAAGGAGAGCTCATACAAAAGGACCAGACAATTCCCTGGGGGAGATCCAAGTAATGGTTTTATTGCTGAGAGAGTATTAATGTCTAAATTACAGCCTGTGACCAATGCCCTCATGAAGTCTGGCATCAGAGCCCTCCTAGGCACAGATGGAGATGCTGCAGTGCAAGCGAGCAGAGAGGAGGCTCACAGAAATCACAAACAAATTTGGTAAACAGCCATGCAGAAAGGTCAAAACCCAGGCTGCTGATCCTGGGAATGCTTCCACTCCAAACACTGATCAGAAGGAGCCTGTGTTCTTTTCAACAAAGCATGGGGAGCCTCTGCTTTCCCTTCACCTTTTGGTTGGGTATGCAGCGCTCCCACCTCTCCCTGGAGACCTCTGACAGCATTGCTCAGGTCACCTGCTGGCAGCTGGAGAGATCCAGCCACGTACCCCAGGAGTATAAACACAGGCTCTCCCTTGATGTGTCATGCAGATATTCCTATTGCCTGTATTGATCATGTTTAGCTGCCTCCTGCTGTGAGGACATGCCACTGTCACCTTGCCTTAGGGCAAAAACTACAGCCAGTGAGCAGAAATGTGAGTTTCTGTGTAGTTTTGGAGCTGTTTTCTCTTTGCTGGTTTCCAGCCCAATACTTCTTTGCTCTGCAGCACCCAAAGGAACCAAGCAAGTGCTCAGTGCTGCTGCAGAGGGAGGTGCAAGTAGCAAACGTGAAAGCCATGATCTGCAAAGCATTAATAAAGCAGCACCAATTCCCACAATTATTGATGGAACCTGAAATCAACCCCCTTAAAGCAAACAAAGAGAAAATGGTAAAAACATGAAGTACATTGGGCAAACATACAAGAAAATTTCACTTTGATGACACAAAACACCATGAAATG